>DWHE01000502.1:0-10193 GCA_018247495.1 Satarupa nymphalis | reverse complement strand
AAAATAAATTTCGATTACCTCGTGCGTTTAGAGGTTCAAAGCACCTACCGGCTTCAAGGTCAACCGATTTCCCGCCGTGAGAACTGCCCGCGTAGATGACTTAATCTATCATAATTTGCGGTAATAACCGAAGAGATATTCAAATGACTGCCGACAATCAAATTCGACCTTTTCTAAGACACGTTCTTTATAAATAGTCATCTAACTGCTGCATTGATCGCGAAATGTCGTACACGAACTCGATTCGTTTCCAAGCGAGAATGTTGCGAAAACTAAGAATGTGCTTTGACTTAGATAGGTACGTACAGACGATTGTTTAAACTAATTTCTCTTAGCAGTTAAACGCTGCTTAGCATTAAAATCTATAGTACGATCTTCTTAACTGAAGGCCTTTTTATGCTTTCAAAACAATTAGTCGAATCTGAGTAATAGAATTAATACAAAATATACAGCGCTAGACAACAAAAATCTAGTAGATATAATATATAGAGATAGATATTCGATGCGATAGGCACTGATCGATAAGTCGAAAGCAAGTATGTAAGGCCATATCAAAGAGCGAAGCGACAATAATTAGTTACCTTCAATCATCCATCAGCATTACCGAATGCTTCCGGCACGCAAAATAACCGCTCACGATCATACAACAATCATTTTAAAATACGAGCCTTGTGAATTGTATTTCACTAAAAAGTTATCTTGTAAAATATTATCAGCTGCATAAAAATCATTGAAATAAATTATAAAAATATCAATATGAATATTCATAAGTAAAGCAAAGACCATGAAAAGCAAAAAATTGCGCGAGCGGGGCGCCTCAAATTTACTTGTGATAAATGCTTAGAAAAGTCAATGCCATTGAAATTCTTCGTTTATTTATAAAATTTAAAGTTTTCATAAACGAAATCTTGTAAAAGTGCATTGGAATTGTTTACAATATCAGTTAACGAGTATCTGGCACAAGGGATCAATCGTCAATCAAACGCAAGGTGAGAGTGTAACTGTTGAGCTATTTTAGCATCATCGAAGGTAAAACTCATTCGCGCTTTCGGCCCAAGACTCTCTCGCAAGGGTACGTCATTTATAAATAAATTCATTTGTCACTTGCCAAGTATCAAGAGCTCACTTAGGACATGGCCTCATCTAACGAGTGATCTCAGTCGAACCGAAATGTATTTGTTACGCATTTCGATCCGGGTCTTTATTCAAGTCACAAAGAAACCAATTACGTCGGTCTCGATAGCGTTAATTTAAGGTAGACGTTTCATTTATGTCAATGCACCCGAAATTTCTATTAATAGAGAAATAAAGATAACTAGAATTTAGCGCTCGCTAAATTATACTTCGATTATCTGCCGGTGCTGTATGGATAACAGCCGATAAAATCGTATAGCTTCCGTCTGTCAATCAATATGCGAAATTAGTTGCCATGCTTATAGAATATTCGGCGTTGATTGTATATATTAGATGCGACCACGCCCATTCTATTTAATCTAAGATATGCAAGAATGAAATTCTTCGAATTACTTTGCATATCTCTGTCGGCTATTCACTTATTGTATCAAAGTTTATTAACCTGATCATTAATAGTATTTCGTGTACAACATTATCTAACAAGAGCAAATAATACACGACTAAACGCATTGTTAACGTAACAATGATTAGTTACGAATTTGTTTAGCTAACTGCCTATGAACAGCTAATAAAATCCATAATGCTAAAGCGAAGAAGGTAAATATCGCTAACATCAATCAAACGCGGATATCAAATGTTAGTTAGTTGTAAAAAAAGATAATTTAAATTTTACTAATGAAAAACATTAAGGCGATTTACATTTATCATTTGAATGAGATTGATCTCGTTTGACTTTATTGCTATACAGATTTTAGATGGACACAAATAGTTCCTTGTTTTACTGCGCAAAAGAAATTATTACCAATACTTTATCGTTCCTCGAACGTAAAATGTTACGGCCTCAAAATGTAATAGTAAACAAAGCGTAACTGAGAGCTCGCTAATACGCAATAGAGGCAGGAAATCTTCAGAGACTAATTACATAGCAGATCTAAACAAGAACGCCGATGATGCACCGCAGATAGCTAAATTGACCGTGCTTCTTATGAATGAACTGGCATTTGTTGTGGAGCTGATTACATAATGGTTTGTATGTGGTTCAGCGCAGTCGGTACGGGTACTAAAACATTTCGTCCGAAGGCCGCCGGCACAAAGCGTGTGCGGCATATCGCTCGCCACGCGCGCCCCGCGATTTCCTGTTTGACAACTATCGACTTCATCACTATCGTTTTCTGTCATACTTTGCTCGACTGTTAGAATCTTGTAAAGGGGTCCGAGTCGGTCCTAAGTACTGTTCAAGTCGTTCGCCATCGGACTCTCGTTACCAGAATTATTATTGCTCCCGTTCTCACAGATCCGAATCCTTCCTTATTAATAATCAAATCCTCATTAATAATAATAAATACTTATTAATAATTATAGCGTAACGTTTTTCTACAATTGGGTGGTCATCTGGTGTAATTAATTTTAGCGTTCCACAACCAACGAACGGGAAAAACATTGTGGATTCTGTCGTGAATTGTCAACGAGCTCGGATCGAGCGTTAAAATGGAAACGGACAAACGGCCAATTCAATTTATGCGATCATTTCAGTCCTGTAAGTGGAGCATGAAACTGTCGCGAGCATGTAAATGTGGCTCATGGGATTTTCTGCGATTGTAGCCAAGCGAGGCGAGTGACAGAAGCGGCCAGCCTCGCAGTTCATACGCATCGGAGCATGCTGCGATCTAGCCTGGATACCTGACAGTTTAATTGTTATCTGCATTCTTGCCGTTCTGATTTATTACTACTTTACGATCAATATTGTTCAGCCGAAATGACGAGGCATCAAAACGTATTAGAACCTGAAATGCGCCTTAAATTGAATAACATCTAGTTATTTAATTCTTCACTTGAACACAAAGTTTAATGGAGCCAAATTTTACAGTACCACATTCCATTATAAATGACTATCGATAACAAATATCGTTTAAGTCGAATGGAACAGCATGTTAAGGTATAAAATGCCAGAAGACAGGCCAATTTGCACTTTCATTGACATTTATGCAAGCAATAAATATTTTAAACAACGTTGCGAAAATAAAATAAACGGAGAATCGAGAATGACTTTTATATTATGTTTCGCTTCCACCAAAGATTTAGCATTCCTGGATGATTAATTTTATTGTGTTCGTACACTAAACATAGCGCGTCATAATGTATCTTTCAAATCGCACTTTTTTGTGTCGTATGCTATTCCAATCTGTGACAGTCGTATCATATGACGTACGTTCTAACCACTCAGATCTTCTGTAATGCAAATGACCTTGAGAGTAGTACAAAAGATCTCTAAGTAGTTACTCAGCCTATTTAAATTACCTTCTCGAGTTATAAGGCCGTCACAATCTGCCTTTTTAGATGTTATTATTGTATCGTGTCTTTCTTTCATTCTTTTCTTTCTTTTATTTACTGTCTTACAAGTGCATTTTTTTTAAATTAAATTACAGAAGTTGTTTTATTTTTTTAAATAAACCATTTAGATATTTAAATATTTCGTCAGGGTCACTTATGACAGTAATATTTACACTGCGAGTTACTGAAGTTACAAGTTTGTTGGTTTCTAAATGAGAAAAGTCTCCATAATTATTTCGGTAATAACCATCAATATATCTGCATAGAACGTAATTACAAGTGTTATGTGTAGTAATTTAAAATTATGTAGTATTGCTCAACGGACCTTGAAATTTAAATTAATGGAATTCAAAATTCAAAGAAAATAATGCAAATTAGCTTCATACTCTTTCATACTTCTCCTTTCTCGGTATCTTAATGTCAACTGGTATTCGACTGTATATAAATTCTGTATTATAGTTTTTATTGCAAAATCAAGAGCATTGGTCGATGAAGATATTTACTCTTTGAGGTCTACTATATTATCGTTTGCTACCACTCTGACCCGCCCTGTGCCTCCTGAATTAAATGGTAATCCGTTCCGTTGGCATCAGTCACTTCTAACAAAAAAATTCTTTGTTCTTTCTATTGGTATAAGAGCAACAAACATGCATGCACTTCCCTTTGTGTTAATTGATGACGGACCACATTGAGAACCGTAAAAAACCACAAATTTACAATGAAATTGAACCGAAATATTATCTACAGTCAAAATTTGCTTGAGAGCAGATGAATACGCCAGTGCTAACCATGACGAACATGAGTAGATAATAATAAAACCAAAAACAAAAATTAAAAAACAATTTAACAATGAATTGTTAACCATCAAAACAGTTCCGGGCTTCTAAAACACAGTTGTTCTAGGTTCTTAAAGAAAGCAGAAACAAGAATAGAAAACCTATTGAGGCTCTAATGCTATTATATACATACACAACAATTTTATAACTATCGTCAAATACGATTCCAATAAAAAAGTAAAATAATATCCAGTAATTAGTTAATAAATCAAACACGAAAACAGTACAACGTACGCTACGATCGCAGACATTTTCGTAATTTTCAATTATTTAGCAACGGACGGGGGAAAGTTGGAACTTTTTTCCCAATCCTACGCTCCAGTAGGCCAACGGTGGCGGTATCTACAATTTCACAGTTTGCAACACCGATACCGTGCCGTTTCGTAAACATTCAACGATAACGTATAACTTGCTTATTGTATCCAACGACGCCCAATTAACTGTCATCTTGGCTGGCGTTGGCTTTTACGATAATTCCGTTTTATGAACATAGGTTATATGTTACACGCATTTCACATTAAATTGCGGGGAACGGTGCTTCCACTGTTTGACCTAGTTCCAGTAGCTTCACTATATTTGAAAGAGCATGCAGTTGATCTGATGTTAATTGTAACCGATCACAAACGGCAACATTGTTCTGTTCGTGGTCGGCCACAACACCATTGCTACTTCGGAGAACCAAGTCGAATGTCTCATATAACTGAAATACAACTCTAAAAAGTTACTACTGAGTAAAAGTTGTGACACTGAATGGGCTTTATTTGTATATTGATCGTTAGAATTAACGAAACATCTCCTTGTCTTGCTGCGTTCAGTCTTAAACCATTAGCGGCTGCCCTACCAATTTAATTATGAAAAACTCCAATGGTTGCATAATAATTATGATTTGTCCTCGTATATGATTCTCAAGTGTACAAAGTTGACTAAGTAATAGTAAGGCATTGATTTAAATCGAGAAGTGCAATTATCTCCAATTATACGGCGCTACCGCTCACTCCTCGCTATTCCTCCTTTTACAGTGACTTGCTGTCGTAAACTCCATTAACGGACTCCAACAATCTAGAATCGGAATGGATCTAGTAAACGATAATAACACGGCTCGACCATTATAGACCTGTACGTGTTTAATTAGTGTGGGCAGAATTATGTAACGTCGGGCGTATTTCTTTTATGATTCAACCTTGAGCCGTACACTTGATTCTTGTAGTGATTGAGATAGATATTTTTATTGCTTCTTGTTTACATACAGCCACATCTAGTTCCAATGTTTCCTGTTTATAACGAATTTCATTTATTTGTGAATCGATTTACAGTTACTTTGTTGATTTATTTAACGCTGCTCAAAGATCAGGTTTCTTAGTGGTTACGCCCACCTTCAAGATTCATTTGAAACGATTCCTTGACATAATAGTATTATGTTTTGCATCGTACGTTCTTAAATAAATAATGTTTTGTGTTGTTTCTATGACGAGCATAGCAAACGTCAAAGTGCAAGTGGGTCTTGTACGCTGACGATATATTACTCATGAAGCGAAATCTGTAAAAAAATGAATCCACAAAATGTATGTACGCGCATAACTTCCGAACGACTGCACAAAATTGGATAATTATTTTTTGTTGTATTCGTTGTTGTCAGGTGAAGGTTTGTATAAAAAAAATCGAACGGATATATTTTTAAATCTCATAATATTAAAGTGAATGAGACAGAAGACATGGCAGAATGAAGTTTGCCGAGTCAGCTAGGGTAATAGAAGGCCAAAATGCGTTACGAATTTCATAAATTGTTATTGTTAATAAATAAACATTATTCGTCTGTCAAATCATAAAGATTTAAAATTAGTGACGCTACTCCGTGTCGCGTTTGCACTGAGTTTGCTTTCGAAATAGGATCATGGGTTCGATTCCCGGCCAGTGCAAACATTTATTTGACCGATCAATATTTATTCTAAGATCCGACATCCGCGTTACAAAGAATCGTAGTGCAAGAGTTTCAGCTGTTTGACATTAGTCATAAAATCAAATGGTTTTAGGGTCCAAAGTTCAACTGCGTTTAAATTCATAGAATTATTCGCTTCCTTTACAACATAACGTGTATTATTCCAAACCAGTTGTTGCTATAACAATTTGTCAACGATAATCAAAGCGACCGATTACATTATTGCATACCTATGGCTGCCAATCGCGCCATATTCACTGAGACAGATCTACATAGCACGGACCCAACAGAGCGGCTTAATACTTAAGGTTCTCAATAACTACGCGTGCTCAATTTGTAAATGAAATTGCTGCGAACATCCCTAATAACATTAATGGCGCCAATGACGGGCATGCGAATAGAATATTTAAAAAAAGAACGATAGGAGAAAAAAAACAGATAAAACAAAATATTTTTAAAAATTAATACACTAAAAATTTGAACCCATTAACAACGAAAATGGATATGTAATTAAGAATTCATTATCACCTTCGTTTAAACCAAACCAGAGTAAGAGGTGGATAGAGCAATAAAGTGATTGTATTTACATGTTTCCGGAATTTTGTTTACAGAAAAGTGACGGTGAAAGTATTGTTAAGTGTAGTGAAGGCCGAAAGCCTTCAAAAACACTTGACTTGAATATTTTAGCCATCGTGAAATTTTTCATTGTCCCATTTTTATTTCTATGTAATAAAACGGTACTTACTATATTTCTCACGTATTGAGTTTTTTCGTTTAGTTAATAAAAATATAATATCTTAATTGAAATCTTTTTGTTTAGTGATTTATAAATTATTGTTGTAACGGCGCCCGCGCATCTATTGTAACGCCATCTAGTAGCAGAAGAGAGAAACTTCTGACGGTAGCGTCATCTTGTGACGTTTTAAAAAGTTTTGTCAAAGTGAAGACAGTAAATAATGACCGTGACCGCTAGGATGCGTTGTTAACTACTGGTGAGAGAACTTCTGTTCGCGCTTATCTAGCAAGTCTATACCTATAGTGGCAAATGATAATTTAATCTCGGATGCTGATTTCATCAGATATAGCAAATGCATAGCATAGCAAATGGAAGCGCTCTTATCATGAGGAGTGTTATCAAATATCAATAAAAATAAATATTTACAATTAAAAATTTACAGCAAATGAAAAATCACAACAATATAATATATAAATTCTAAGGCTCTTATACTTCACCATTCACCGTTCCGTTTTCGCATATTAATAGGAATAGTTTTTAATTTAACACTATTTACAATACAATAATACTTCATAAAATTGGTTCTGTTGGGTAAATAAGAAATATTTAGTAAATAACTTCGGATGAACGTAAGTACGTCGTTCATGATTTATAAGATAAATGGAGTTTATGAATTGAAACTAAGAAATTGGCTTCAAGAGGTTCTAGATATTTTTATTTAGGTACGTCACATGCACGAGTGTTTTCACATTAACCCTGCAAAACACGATATAATGCAAAACATATAAGTGCTGCGTCACGTATGGTTTCCCGCGGACAATGGCGGGCGAGACGGCCGCGCTCCGCTGCGCGCGCGCCTCCCTGAAATCACAATGGCCGCTAAACATCATCTGTCAGATCCAACCGCGGCAAAATGACATGTATTCATTTATACCAAGGACTAAAATAGCTTGTCACTTATTATTTTGAAGGAAAATTACATACTTTGCCATCCGAGAAAATTCGAGCCGTAAATATAACCTTTTACGAGCGTTAATTTGTTACCGTTGACAATCATTTCTTACATAATAAATCAAATGTAATGTAACATCAGATTTGGACAAAGTACATTTTTGAATGCAAGCGGCATTTCTAAGATACAGTAGCAACTGAAATCAAATAATGTGTTTAATTTTTTTTTTTGCCTGAAATCTGCTGTGTGCAATTAATTTGAATATATTTCAACCATCAAAGCAATGTAAAAACGCTTGAAGAAGGGAAATGTAATTTGTTTGGTTTCTTAATAAATGTCACTTGTAATTTCGACAGCATATCAAACACACTGCAATGGGAAATAAGTCTATTAGGGACTAGGGAAGTCATGGCTAGCCAGGAAATGAATTCGCAGCAAAAAAAAGATTAAAGTGCCAGTTATAAAACAGTATTCATTCTTATCTAAATGAATTTACCTCAACGAGACAAAGACATGCAATAAAAATCAATAAATGAATAAAATAGTTACTTGTACCTCATATGTATATTCTAAATCCAATTAAATAGAAACACCTTTTTAAAAAAATAACTTTTTAAACAGTTTTTCAATTCAGAATACAATATCAAATAAATTTATTTTTTTAATTGAAATGACTTCACGTTTCCCGCGCTCAAGGAAATGCTGGCTCTTTGTTCTTACTATTTTTTATTCAACACTTATTAGCATACCAGTTAATTAGACTTAATCGCTTATAGTTTTTACCAACGTCCGTATTTACAAGCAGTTGTAAAAGCTTCATTATTGTCTGCTACGTGTCCTAACAGATAATTTACTGCTAAGGCTTCAATTTCATTAGGGTTTGGGTCTTTCAGATGCTGCTGGGCAGCACCAGCCCCTTCATGATCAATGTCAGATGTTTTTTTAAATGCTGTTACTCTGTCTGCGATAAGGTACTATCCATCAGTAACAGGCTGTGATTGGAAACAATCAGTCCATCAATTTTCTATTTCATAATAATTTGAAGATTTTAAACTGAACATTCAAATTGGGTCCGTTTCAAAATCGTGACAGAGCCGGCGATTGTCATCAGTGTGCGGGAACATTCCGCAGCGACGAAACCAATTTTATCTCGGGTTACATTCTGTTCTTCAGACTTCGCAATTATATATGACTTTTAGGTGAAACAGTGTAACAATAGAGCGACGGTTGCCGACAACAATGAGCCCTACACTACCGCCGGTGACCCCGCTCTTGCTAAATGCAAGCACAATGCTAAAGAAGAGCTAGTTGATCGCCTTTTAAACGATCTTGCATTTGTATCGCAACTCTAATGCCACGTTGCGATACTCCATCCGGCCAAGGTCGGATTGCAACAAGCTTTCTAGCACCTGTCTGACAACGTTTGGCGGACGGATTAATGTCTTCATTTCATTTAAATTCTCCTGACCTTTTGATCATTCAAATTTTAATTACACAAAACCTTCGTTCCAGTTTGTATAATCGCTATTGTATCTACATCTACAACCGTTTGGCGGGCGAATCGATTTCAACAAATTTGCCGCTAGCGATGATATTAAAACGTTTAAATTTGAAACAGTCGACTGGGTGCAACCTTGCCGTTATTTGCAGTCGATTTTCAGTTTGGCATAGATAGAGACTAATGAACCGAGAACAGTATGGCGGACCTCAATTTCTGTATGATTTCACTCGCTCATATCGTGCACACGAGGAGCTATGCCTCACGAAACTTCAATTCAACTCATCTTCCAATTAGTTTAAGCAAATGCAAAGGAAACTCATCTACGGAAATCGTCACTTACCTGAATTTCGGTTTAGCAATTAAAGATCTAAAGCAGTTTAATGTTTACTAACACGTCATTTTAACTCAATAAGAATTGCATGTATTTGAATGTATATCTGTTTATCTTTACTATACAGTATTTCTTATCAATACTGGAAATTAGTATTTTGTTTTAAATTTTCTAAGTTTTTGTGACTCGATAGCGAGACATAATTACCTAAGTTATGGGATAGGGGGCTCCCTATCCCACAACCTATGCCTCAGTATGCCCGGTATACCCCGGTATAACCTAGCCAGGTTCGACTACCGACAGGGGTAGACAATTATGATACAGACGAATGTTTGTTATTGGGCGTTGGGTGTTTGTATGGATGGTTCATAAGTAATTACTTGTGAAATAAAAATAATATTTTTGAGGATTATTCGTAATCATAACTTAAAGCAAC
>DWHE01000501.1:0-10193 GCA_018247495.1 Satarupa nymphalis | reverse complement strand
GGCAGCGTGGTGGGAACACGATGCACTGGTCCATGCAATACACGTCGGCGCCGTCGCGACCCTCCAATTCGCCGATCGCTTCGCACTCTTGTCTGAAAATTTAATGTCAAATTGTACCAGTTGACCTCCACCCATAGACAACTGTAATCTAACATTAAGACCTCTCCTTACAAATAGAATACTTTATGTACAAAAGTATTTTTATAAAAAAAATGCCACTAATAGTATGGAGGGATATTTTTCTAAAATTAAAATGTTTAAATCGACCAGAATCGATTTTAATTCGTAATAATCGGCGGAATGCCGACCAATATACGCACACAAAAATACAGCCAAATTGAAAGGTATGAAGTTCGTTATAAATATTTCTAAGCTTATTTTCAATTTGTATACTGACACAGTAAAAATGTTTCAATACTTACGGGCAAGTGCACAAAGTTTCAGGGCAGTTTGGCGGGTACCGCAGGCAGTTGGTCTGGCACCAGTTCTGCATGCCCGGGATCACCCGATCGCCGTCGGAAGGCCCGCACACCTGGTCCCTGCAATTAGCCATGTACCAATTTTTTAATATCCAGCAGCGCCAGTTTACCCGTCACGGACTCCAGATATCTGTAATTTATTATTTACAACACTATTTACTACTTGCATACAGAGAAACATACATATTTGATTTAAGCGCTCATACGCGTATTAAGCGAGATTATATCCATTATCTGAGACAGATCTGGAACGCTTGATAATTATTATTCTATACAAAAAGCAATACACTTCTATGTCGCAGTCTACTACATTTTATGAGCGAATGGTTCCACAGTCAAAAAAATTAGAACCACAACGAGACCTAGTACTCAGTTATAAATTAAAATAAATTGTTCTCGAAAATAAATAAGTAATGTATGTGAATTATACATGGTCTATCCACTCGGCTGACAGCGGAATAATTTAGTAGTAGAGAATAATATCTCATACTGGTCATTTTGACAAAAAGTTATGTAAAACGTCTACACCGATGAGACGTTTCACCGCAGGACAAACATAAATAATAACAATTGTATATATATCTTCAGTGAAGTGGAATACTTGAACAGATGTGTTTATTCGTGATTCTTAGAATCGAAATAACTTTCAAATTCAAAGCGATTCATCGACTTGTTTTCACTTACTGAGGGTGGTAGAACCTATCCAGGGACAACCGGGTTAGAACCACCACCACTCCTATTTCTGCTGTAAAGCAGCTTGCGAGCTGTGTTTCAGTTTGAAGGGTGTGTTTGCCGACACGTTTTGGATAAATGAGGCGACCGACTCAGTCCTCAGGAGTAGCAACGCAGCTGTGACCGATCACGAAATGGACAATAGTCCAATTCGAGGTCAGTTACAGTTGTCATGGGCTGCAACGTCCGCTTAACACCAGGTGAATTGCATGCCCGTTTGCTACTCTTATAATAAAAAAATTAAAATTAAAAAATAAAACTTACACTATAACAAACTACAGCTAACATTCAAACATATATACACTATACACAACAAATTGCTATATACAAAACACAACAGAATCGTCATTTACAATTAATAGGTTAGTCACGAATCGAAATAAACAAAACAATACTAAGGTTTTAGGTTCTATACAAAAAGAGATTAGGGATTTATTCACAACATGGAAGCCGGCGAAAGTAGGCGCCGAGACCTGGGTCCCATCACCTCCAACCGTTCACCGACATTACCGGCATTCCGAATCAAAATCAAATATACCTAATAATTCGTGGCCTTACGACCTCCTCTGTTTCAGATATATCGTTGCTGAAAGAAAATTTGATGAATGAATCAGTGCGTGATTGTTGTGTAATACAAATTAATATAAATAATAGTTATATAGATAATAACACAGAAATTTTAATTCAAATAACAATTATGTAAAATATATAAACATTTCAAATGAAATATTTATTTATTAATTAATATAAATTGAATATACGTAATTGCATATCGGTGATACATAATTATATACAACGTTTACCTAATGACACGCAATGATTCCATTTCGATATCCTTTTGCAACAATCTGAAATATTAAGCACGATATATGTATATTTCATAAAAAAAACTTGCTAATTATACATCTTAAATACACTACTAATGCATAAGAAAAGTGTATAATACGAGTAACAATGTGCATAAATAATATACAGTGAAAATATCGAAAAATTATACAACTCAATATTGAAAATAAATAGAAGTGATAACATTGATGATTTTGATTGATGTCGAATCACAGTGCAAGGACACGTTTAATACACGCAAACAGAACTAATTATACAATAGTCCACGGCACAACATACATGGATCAATTAAATACAACATCAACGGGATTCAACGGCTTAAGAACTGAACCCAAATGATCCAAAAGCTTCCCGAGTACATACCTGACTACAAGTGGGAACACATTGAGAGGCATGCTGTAGTCCCGGTAGTACAGGAGGTAAGGGTTGTCCCTGCGCAGGTCTCCAGCGAAGGCCGGCGGAAGTCCGCCGGTGCTGGTCACCACGCTCACATCTGCGCAGTTCCTGAACGTCTCTGACCGACCGCAGCCGACAGCTTCGGTGCCGTTGGGACAGATTCCCCACATGTTCCCTAAATTATACATTACAATTAAAACTTACATAACTACACTTTTTATTGGTATAAGAGTAGCAAACGGATTTGCAATTCACCTGGTGTTAAGTGATCGTTGTTAAGTGCAGCTGTGACCGATCTCGAATCGGACTATTGTCCATTTAGAGATCGGTCACATCTGTGTTACTACTCCTGAGGACTAAGTTCGTCGCCTCATTTATCCAAAGCGTGCCGGCAACCACGCCCTTCAAACTGAAACACAGCTCGCAGGTTGCTTCACAGCAGAAATAGGTGTGGTGGTGGTACTGACCCAGTCCTACCACCCTTGCTCAGACCTCACCACTGTCTAGTTTAGGGTCAGTCACGGCTCCTTTTCTACAGGTGAGGCCTATATAGGTTGCCTCAAATATACATTGAGCAGTTTAGCATCCATGACTTTAGACCGAAAGTCCAATTTGAGGTTATTGACACTTGTCATGGCCTTTTGGTAGAATCTATCCTAGTTCGGCCGGGTCAGTACCACCCCCACACCTGTTTCTGCTGTAAAGCCACTTTTGCGAGCTAAAGTCAAAACTGGGCACCAATGCCAATTATGATAAATATCATTTGATTCTTTTAGGTTTGTTATGCTGTTCATCACATGGTAACAATAGACATCATGTAATTGAATGTGAAATACCTTCTCCTTTGTCTCTACAGATTTAGCAGGTTGTGGTGGATAGATAAACTATTTTTCATTTGGAACACTATACTCCATTTATTTTATACTTATTCCGCTATACATATGTACCTAATTTAGTGAAATTATGGACTTGTCCACAATGAGGCAGTATTAATAGTAACAGCAAAAACCAACCTCAAATTTAGACCTTGGTGATAAATATCACATATCAGAGTTTTAAGTCTAAAAGAAAAACCTGCATAAATGACACCGTGTTGTTTGTGCATAAGTGTAAATCTGATTTTTCAAAGAAAATAAATGCTAAAAAAAATGATCAAATTTCAGATATTTTTATGATAACATAAATATTGCTGTTAGTTTCGTAGACACAACACATGATTTAGTAGAGATAAAAGCCACCCAGGTGTGACTGGATCAGTATCACCACCACACCTAATGCTACAGTAAAGCTCTTGCAAGTTGTGTTCCAGTTTAAAGGGTATGAGGGCCAGGAGGCATAAGTTATATGAGGCAACCAACACAGTCTACCTGAGTATTAACACAGCTGTGATCAACATCCAACTGAGTAATGGCTCAATTTGAGGTCGGTTACCATTATCATGGGCTACAGTGTCATTTACCGCCACTTTTCCTTTGTTACTTATACCAAATTTTTTTACAAATAAGTGACCTGAGAATGAGTATTAAAATAATGGGCATAAAAAAAAACAAGTTGTGGTTCTACTTCTGCTGTGAAGCAACTTCGGCGAGATATTTAATGACAACATGTCATGGACATTTAAGTTGACCAAATCAATTCTCTGGTGTGATAATGCAGTCATAATCATTCTAAAACATAACTAACTGCAACTGCAAATTACAGGTGAGTTTTTATATGGTGCTGTGGTCATTTAACACCAAATGAATTACAATGAGATTTAACTACTTCTCAACTATCCATGAGTACAGAGTATGATAGGTATTTTTTAAAGATCTTTGTATGGGTTGCGAGGAAGAGTGCTTTGAAGCAATAAGACCATGTGTACAAATATACACACAAATATTTGCTTTTGTATTATGTAAGGTGTGCACACCATAGAGTCCATTCATCTATCTATTTTCCAAAATGAAAAAGATCAAACCACAATTGACTTGGATATATTACTAACAAAATATTTTTATTCTATGCTACCATCAATCTATTACAGCTCATGCAAAAGCAGTTTAATTTAGATATAAGTAGATATCAGACTGAAGGAATAACTAAAGGAAATTAGAGCTGCTATTATTTCTCCATGTAAAGGAGCCTATCTTGGTGCTACTATTTTTTGATTTTCCAAATAGATGTCATGCATAAAAATTGTTTAACCGAAATTGCTCACAAACAATAGTAAGTTTTAAGTTTCTTATCAATCTTCAAATAGGAACCATGAAGTTCCGAACGCGAGTTTAGTTAAATATTTTACTATCATTGGTGAAACAATTTGTTGAATCACAGGCGACTAACATACATACATGTACATCGTTGCTTTCAGACGGTTTTCACCATCGGATGAGCACTTTTCTGCACTAGTGACTTCTTTTCGCTCCTGCTTTCTGAAGATTCGAACTTCATTGAGGCATTCAGTGTCGACGAACAAAAAATGGCCTTCGCGCGTATCCACAAGTTATTGCCAGAATAAGAAGATAAAATGAGAATGTTCAATCAAATCCTATTAGTACATATTTCACATAACCCGAACTTCCCGACTTAATTATACTAATATTAGTGATCGAGAGTGACCACAAAGTAGAAGAAAGAACGCCGGTAAATTAATCAATAAACTTTTTCTTATCGTTACACAATAGCTTCGTTTATTTTATTCATTCAGCCAATGTTAAGGTAAAATGTCAATCTAGAGAGAGGGAGAGAGACGAATAAAAACAGATAATAACAAAACTTATATTTCTTATCTATCCTCAAGCTTGTATTGGCTCGGCTGCTTCTACAAACGAAAATGTTAGTACAAATGAAGAAGCTAAGTTCTATCAACTAATTTAATTTATTTAAAATCTATTTTATTCTACATCTTTCATTTGAGATGGAATTGTAAATTAAAATTTGTTTTGAAATTACGACGTTGCTAAATTTATATGTAAAACAAATGATGAAATTAAAAACTAATTTTAAATATTACGCGCCTATTTCGTAGCTTTGTTTTGTAGTGATTCACATTCTCGTTGACGTGTTGTCGATATTTTTTTGTTATTGTCTTTTATAGTATTTTATAGATTAAATCGTTTAGAATACAGTACTAACTATCACAGACACCGCATGCGACAATAAGCAGCATCCTTCGAAGGTCAATTTCATCCTCGACGGCACCCATATAGTAGAAGCGCACAAGTCGCGGTAGAAGCTCGAATACGCATCGCAACGGAAATATACTGCCACGCCACTGATGAATGCTAACGGTCACTGTACAAACATAAAATTTCTTTACATTGCAAACTAATCGTTTTTGTTATAGAAGATTGATTTATAGAAATATTTCGGAGATTAAAATCACTCTTGGGTTTTTATATATAGGTACATATATAAGTCCAACCGACAGGCATATGAACTACCTGTAGCTCCTTGGGTACGCACACACAGGATCTGATGTAGCCCAAGTCGATCGTATATTACAGAGTACTGTGAAATATTGCTGTCAATGTGTGACTATGGAGAACTGTATCACTAAGAATCAACGCACCGAGGGTGCTTGCGTATCGGAAGGAAAGGTGGCGTACGAAGCAGCTGAGGTCCGAATGTTGCCGTCCAAAGGGCTGCTGTTGCAGGTCCACGCCGAGTTGTAGGTGCGTCTCACGGAGCGGCATGCTCGGCGCCAGGAAGCGCCGAACCATGTCGTAATCGTGGATGCGGACTGGGGACACCATGCTTATGTTCGCATTTTTACTATTAATCTTTTGTTACTTATCCACTAATAAAGATTAAGAAAATTGTAAATAAAAATGATTGATTGAGAAAATTAATTAATTACATGTAGGCGGCTTCTTCTGAGAAAGACTCAAAAAGAAAATTCATTTTAAGATGCTTTTTAGAAATAAACGCGAACAGAAGTTTATTAAAAAGGAATAATTGACTATTTTTGTCTTTACTTTTGAACTATTATGGTCTATAAAAAAGAATGAGAACTTGACCGACCAAAGAAACAAAATTCTCTCTGTTTTAGGAATAAAACTATGTATGTGCTTTATTACTATTCTTAAATAGTTTAAAAATGCCATTATAAAATGTCATTTTCGGTTATTTTCTTACTGAAACATATCATTTGGTAACCTCGTTATAGTATTATTATTAAGATGTCCACGGTTTGAGAATATCGTACAGAAGACCATGAGCAAGTAGAGGTCAGGACACGAAACACTGACGCGTCTCCAGGCGGTGTCCGGCACCTCGCGTCCGCCACCTCCCTTTGAGGGATCCGCGCGCCCCGGAATCTGGTCTTCGCGGCATATCAGCTGCATTTTTAACAGATGACTTAATATTAATGCGCTTTTGATTCAGACGGGATGACCTACAGGCTTTTCTGCAGTCAAACCACTTTCATTTGTTGTTTCATTTTGAAGGGTGAGGGTGCCGGCATGCTTAGGATATATGTAGTGACAGTGGTCCTCTTTGAGTATGGTAAAAGTTGTCGCGCGGACTGCAATGATCACTGGGTGAACTATATTACCCATTTGTTACTCTTATACCAGTAAAAGAGGCAATATTAGAAAATTAGCATAAGGCACAACACTTTTCCATGAAGCGCATGGAAAATTTGGTTGAAGATAAGATAAGTTTGTAAGTACAGAGAGACAGACTGAAAAACCTGCAAGCGAAAGTGTGGCCGTTTGATAACCGGGAGAAGTGCCAGCAATGCTCCGCCGGTGTCGTCTGCCAGGTGGGAGTACTCCAACGCGAGGACCCTGAGGTTGCGCAACTGTGCCAAGCTGCGCGTGAAGCACTGCTTCGTGTCCGGACGAGGAATGTATTGGCCGCTGCCTGCCAAAGTCAACGCTATTCAAGACTGTTTAATCTTTTACCACTACCACAGCTATATATTTCCACTACGATGCAGATGCTGTTCGTAAACAAATAAAACTGGCTGTCAAATTTTAAAGTCACATGTTTTCTTAAAACTATTAGGGAAAAATTAGACTGCATGCCAATAATTTAAATATTCTTACCATAAAAACACAGCAAAAATAACAAATTATGTGATAACATCGGCTTGTAGAGCCGATGCTCCACTATACCGCATACTTAGTGTTCATTTACCGTAGGGTTACAATTCTGAATTGTTTTTTAGCCGCCGCAAGACTGACATTGATCGTTTCATACAATTCGTGTTGCTCCTTCACAAACCTATTCAAGTCACAGCCATTACAGACGTAGACTTCTACGAGTACCTACTTATGCTTGGCAATCAACGCATACCTCTGAATCGCTTCATGTTTACGATTTTAATCCAAAAATGATGAATTAATATAATTATGAATCCAATAATTGTGACAAAGCCGACAACGCATCGGTGAATCCATTGGTTGTACTCGTAGCCATAGGCGATGGTGACCTTAAACAATACTTAATGTTGTATACGTGTTGATCGAAGAAAGTATATAACAATTAAAAGTAGTCAAAAGAATAAAACATGAAAATCAAAAGATTTATTTTTAAAAGTGTTCACTGACATATACGAAATTAAATGTACATAAATTTATTTTAAAGAAATCATTTTTCCTCAAAGTCATTGTTTGGTTGCACTGCGTTCGAGTAATGCGCATCCGCGAGGATCGCAGTGGCGGTCGTGTTCTCGATTTTTCTGTATTGAAAGTTAGGCAGATGCTTCCTAGCCTCTTCCACTGTGTCTCGGAGCCGCACCGCGCGCACCGGTGTCGCCGCAATGGAATCTTTGCGGCATTCTTCCACCAAGTCTTTCATATCCTCATCCTTCATCGGGACGATCGCTTGGAAGGCTCTCTCTGAGTGTCGTTTCAGTTCACCATCGATACGTAGGAGCCTCTCCTTGCTGGAGTGTGTACGCCAAGGTCTTTTTGGATCTGCTTCTGAAGTGACTGTTTCTGTCGTCGCTCTCTTGGCTCTGCGAATGTACATAATGTATTTCTATTTGTATCTCTATTGGTTTTTTAAATCGTCAAGAGACTTCACCTCATTTTACTTAAAGTATTTTCCAACTTAATACTTAAAGAAGTGCTGAATTTTAATTCTAACTACATAAACATGTTCAATTATCAAGAATGAAAAGATACTGTAACTATTATAATAACCATTTTTGCTACACCAACCTTTTGTTTTCACGTAACAATTCTTTCAATTTCCGTTCATTTTCCCCGAGCAGTTGTTTATCTGGCCAGTACGGGTTGTCGTACTCCTCCATGCCGTCCATTGGTACGGCTTCATCAGCAACCTCCGATCCAAACTTCTGTTCAAACTCTTTTAATAATCCCAAGCTGCGCTCCGGCAATTTCATTTCCGGGACCTCGACCCCCTGCAGGAGTTTCGCTAATTTACACTTTTCCTCGTCAGTCGCCATCATCTCTTGTTATTTAACAAGTCAATCTCTATGGCAACCACTGTATCCAAGGCGACTACGTAATAAAATAATTTTATCAGGACGTTGAGGTTATATTTAGAAGGAGGTATTGTTCACCAGGGCGTTCAGTTTGGTGAGGGCGACATCTGAGAAATACGAGAAGACGCCTCCAAGGTAACCCGCCAGCCCGCCCAACAACGCGGCACACGGCAGCAGGAAACAAAACAGCTTCACACTGGGATATAGCACAAGCAGTATTGGTGAACAGAATATCATTTTTGTCCTTTTTTTTACTTCTTATTGATTGTACTTTTTTTTTAAGATTTATTTTATCGTATTTTTTTGTATTTTAAATTTTTATATCAAACATGGAAATTGTAGTCAAATTTGACATGGAATATTTTTTTTTTCTACGCCACATGGGCAAACTGACGGATATCATTTTTAAAATTTAAATTCGGATTCTGGTTCAGACTTGCTTGTAAAAATAAAGAGACCACCTTTTTGTATCAGTTTGATAAAGGTTAAATTAGTTTTGAGTTTGTACAAATAGTTGCTTACTAATAGATTTTTTCATGTGGATGCATAATAAAGTATTTTATACCAACGGTGCTGCTTTAGTAGATTCCGGTAGCTTATGTTATAATATAGTATGTACCTAAGGCTGTCCATAAAGGATTTGATCAAATTTATAACAGACCAAAGTCAGTGTATCCCAGTTATGTTCTACTAATATAAATATTTTTTTTTCTATAACGTTCTATGGATAATTATCATTTGGCCAATTTTAATTGTATTTTAAGTCTCAATTTTTTTAAATACTATTCCAAATCCAATTAAAATCAAAATAGTTTCGCTGTTTGAATCACAATTAACAGAAAGAGTGTTTTTATCTTCCTAACTCGACCGCCTTGCCAATCGATATTGTAAGGACATCGGATTACCTGTGATATAGCTGTAATTGACCAGGATTGGATTTTCGTTGGGCAGCACAAAGCGCCACAAGAACAGGTATTTAAGCGAGGCTGCGTTAAAGCAAGCTAGCTGCTGCAGAAGGCGCACACCCTCCAGCCGATTACAGCACAGGTTCTCCAGGGACACTAGCTGGAGACGGTCCTGAAAGCTAGATACGAATTGTATTTTTGGGCAACTCAAGTACAATTATGACAAACGTAAAATCTGACATGAAACTTGAAATATATTGTTTTACTACTAAATCGAAACGCATCAAGTGTAAATCTACTTACATGGCTACTTTTAAAGACAAAATAGTTTCCTTATTAACTAAATAGGTTTTCTAACTTAATTTGCAGGGAGAACAACGGAGGTTGATAAGCGTG
>DWHE01000500.1:0-10194 GCA_018247495.1 Satarupa nymphalis | reverse complement strand
CATTAAATTCATCTTAGCATGCGTGGGGTAGCGGCCGGTGCGTGCTTTAGGATATTATACTGTGCGGCGGGGTGCATAAAGTTCGATTTTACGTTCCTCAATGCATGCGTGTCAGCAATGGGTCCATAAACTTCTAGCAAAGGGGCGGTGCTTTGAAAATTGGGGCGGTAAACGGGGACGGACTTGTATGATTTTCATCCAAACTGAATAAAGTGGTAATTTGGAATTAACTTATTAATTATTTTTCCGACCAACATCGACAGTCTAATTCGACTTTAACAGGGGACAAAACATGCGCTAAGTTACTATTCAAGGATAGTGGAGTTATAATTTTTTTAACACTTAGTACCGATTTTGAAATAATAAAGTAACCAAATGTACTTTGAAGGATGTTAAATTTGACTTTTTTGTTAATTTATTTAAGCGCAGTGACCAGACTTAGGATAGTATAATTTTGTTTCGCAGTATTTAATTAAAATGTACCGACCTTTTATATTACATTTTTTTCACAGTATGGTCGAACATGGTCGACAGGTCGAAGGGCAAAAGTCGTAATAAGATCTTAAATTATCAATGAAATTATTACCTGATTTTTTTTAGCTTTCAAATGTTTTTATTTACCTTGAGAGAGTCTGTTAATTGAATAGGTATACTTAACTATAAAAAAACACACGCTTCGTTAAATCTCTCTTTAACTTAATTTTTTCCCTTTAGGTAATTAATAAATAATCACTTTCACACTCGCATCCCAGCTGTAGGATACGCTGCTGCGGGGGGAGTCACATACAAAAAAAAAACAACATGAATTAACGCTCAAGACCGATATACAAACATTTATCTGTCAAATGTCTGCCCCGTCCAGATTTGAACACAAGACACACAGCTCACTAATCAACGAGCCATGAAGTCGTCATTTGACAGTACTTAACTAAAATAAATGAAAGTAAGAATGTGTTATTTAAGAACAGCATTTCAATGCATATTTAACTAAACACTAGTATCTGTAAGAATATTTCAAGAAAGTATATTAATTTTTATTTAATATTTAACTTCCGAAATTTTCATTTGCGCTCCAACGTTCGGAAACCGTGGCGTGGAAAAGCGGTGGCAAGTCTGGGAGGCAGTGTCGGATCGATCACTAACACTCTCCTTTATTGGTGGGAGAAGGAATGTTTTTGACAGGGAATAAAATCCAGCATCCAAGGGGCTACCCGCTCTAAAGGAATGAGGTCAATAAAAATACGAAGTTTGAATAACGGGAGTAGATATATATACAACTATGTTTTGTTTCTCGTAGTTTGCAATCCGCGTTATAGAGCATATTACGAGCGACTTCATTAATTGAAAAATATTGGATGCACTAAAATATATATCTTGTTAAAATATTTTCCAACAATGCGCTTATTTTATAACGATTTTACTAAATATTAACAAATAAAAATAAAAAAAGAGGTAAAGATGGTTCAAAAATCTTTTTTAAATTGTTATAAGATTAGAAATCGGGCACGTAGTTTTCACCTGGTGGTAATTGATAAATACTGTAACCAACCTCAAAGGGGACCATTGTCCTGT
The DNA here is from genome assembly GCA_018247495.1 of Satarupa nymphalis. NCBI lineage: Eukaryota > Metazoa > Arthropoda > Insecta > Lepidoptera > Hesperiidae > Satarupa > Satarupa nymphalis. Next base: position 8,622 of record DWHE01000500.1, on the reverse strand, counting down.
TCGGAATCGGCTACAGCTACGTTGCCACTCCTGAGGACTAAGTTGGTCGCTTCGATTGTCCAAAGCGTGCCGAAACTCACACCGTTTAAAGTGAAATAAAACTCGTAACAGTTGCTTCACATTAGAAATAGGTGTGGCGGTGGTATTGGCCCGACCGGTCTAAGTTTATATTTAAATTGTTCTATTTATTTGATAAATCTTATACCTTTATAAAAATTAAACTTTGTATATTTGTTTAACATTAATAGACTCTGAAATCGTTTGACCGATTGGAAATTCGGTACATTGATATGATAATATGTGGTTTTCTTAAAGAAAGTTGGTTACTTAGTTGTAATATAGGTAATCGTATCAGGCGTTATGTTGCTGAAGTGCATTGTTACAATGAGATTTAACTATTTCGCAACAATCCGCGAGTACGGAGTATGGTGGTATATCTTCCAAGCAACAACAAGAAATATATACCAGCACACATATTATCACGACACGTGTTTCGCTACAAAACGAAGCATCATCAGGGAATATGCAGACTCTACGACCGACCGTCGTCGCGACCATACTTCATACTCGCGGATTGTTGCGAAATAGTTAAATCTCCTTGTAATTAGTTGTAACTAACCTACAATGACGCAACAGCACGTCACCTTTTCCCATTTCACCGAGCTCCATTAAATTGGGAAATAATTTCTTCATTAAATTGGGAATTTCTAGTAGAAAATGTGACTTATACGTATAGGAGTATAGGGTTGACGTTAATTAAAATCAGATATTTAAGCGCTAAGCTATATTTAGTTTTGGACGACCTTGCTAGAAAAATTCGTAGATTTGATTTGACGATCTTTAGTTTCATTTTTCTGACAGTATGGAACTAAAAAAAGAAACAATTATTATATGCAGTGTACAGAAGTAATCTTGTTTATCTTAATAGTGACTTATCTTTGTCTGAAACGGTGGAAAGGCTTTTTCACCGTAATCTAACAAAAGTTGCGCCTATGAGTGCACGATCTATGTGTACCTACACATCTCTTGTTAAGATAAAGATGACAAAACAACGAATGCCAATTGCAGGTAAACTGTTAAAAAATTCAACACCGTGTGAACAAAGTTGGGGCAACATATTTTAGTTTTTTAAATAACAATATGCGTCATCGAATCTATAAATTAGCAATTCTCCCTCAGCTATAAACAAGTAATTTGTAGTGGTCTATAATTTGTCGCTAATTCCCGCTCGGAAGCGGACCCAAGTCGGGCCTGTAATTGATTTGTCGCGGCGTGGCCTCTACGCGTCCTGCGATTGTCGCGGCACGCGGCCGCCACGCGCCGTGCCGCTCCGCCCTGCTCCGAGTTTCCAACTTGTACCAGAATCTCGTCTGCAGTGGGACTTATTTGTCAACTCACATTATAAATGTTGCATTGATTTTCGAAATCAGATAACGAAAGATAAGTAAACGCTGCCAACTTTTGTAAGCAATGTTCCCGAATACAATCTCAAACGTGGACAGAACGGATTCAGTTCTTCGATTTGATGTTTAGAGTATACGCCCGGGTAATTGAAGAAATAGTTTAGAATTAGGTCTAGAATGTCGATGGCAAAACTTAGATTACCAATAAACTAAATACGAAATACCGTTCTTACTAGCAACTAAAGCGATCACAAGTGGTTCTTGGAGACCGCAGTGAAAAGTGCTCTCTTACAAAGGATAAACACCTTTCATTTGGTTTTTAAGGCAATCTCTTGCAGTCGAGGTGTCTAATTTCCTACAACGAGATTTAACTTTTTCGCAACAATTCGCGAGTACGGGGTAAAATCGTATATTTTTTCAAGCAACATACCATACGCTCATTGTAACAATGGACTTCCGCAAAATAACGCTTGATACTATTAACTATGTCTAATTGCCTATTTGCTTACCATAAAAAACACCAACACATTTTATTACACCTAACACCTGTTTTTACATACCGCATGGGAAAAGTTCGATGAGTCATTGTAATGTTTGTATAGTTAGATTTTCCGCAGGTATTGCACAAAATCTACCCCCGTTGCCAAAATTTTTCAGGCGTTGCTTTTTCTATGACATTCGATTGTAGATATAATTATCATTCCGTTTACAAACGATGTTTTTGTTGCCCCCTCTCCTACCTGATTATATATATGAATACTTATTTAAATATTTGTATTCAATACCTACCATTTAATGTATAGTATTTCTCAATTACCTACTTCGTACCGCTTTCTGTATTTAAGCATAAAAGGCTAAGTTAATTGATAATAATAACTCTCTAAATTGGTATCACGGTAGGATTGGTATATGACTGATATCTTACAATTAAGAGTGTTGTAGTTGGTTCAAAACGTGTGTGGGGAGCGACCACTACCATGTAGTTAGCTAGCTAGTTAAATACTTTATGCTTTTTCAACTTATTGAAAATCATTGAATAATACTGAGTTAGTGGACTTTTTATCGTTGTTGTACAAATATAAATAATTGAAAATTATTTTCTATTGTGTAGCTTCAGATGCTATTAAACGTGTTTGTATTTAGATTTTTTTATGTAATTGTATAAGAGAGATTTTTCTTATTGAGTAGGTATAGTAAGGCCTGGTGTTAAGTGATAACGGCTTCCCATGACAAGCGATACCAATGTAAAACCGTTGCGAGACGGTCACAGTTGGGTTGCTACTCCAGCATATTATGGTGATCTCCTCTAGCAGACTGTGCCGTCACTCACACATCTTTACAACTAAAACGCAAGTTTCATTTCAGGAGAAATATGTTTTAAAGTTGTACTATGCGTGAATTGGTTATATCTTGGTTTCTACCAACATCCGTCCATCAGCCCATTAAAGTGCTGCTGGACATTGGGAGACCGTTTTTTCTTGGTGGGGAAATCCGTTATGGATGCCTTCGAGCCGCGGGGGCAGCAAGATGGATATGTCGGACTCGCACCGGCCAAAACCCCACGATGTTTCACGATGACGCTTGGCGACGGAGTTACGGGGACGCTTGCACTTCACTCCGCCAGCATGCCATAAGGAGCCCCTAGCTGGCGAGCTCCAATCGGTCCTGCACCCTCTGAATCCAACAGTAACCCGTAGTCTTCCTAACGTCATCAGTCCGCTTGGTCTAGGGGCGGTCAGAACTCCTTTTACCGTAACGTGGTCGCCGTCGTCCCCTCCCATCATCGGTCCGTGGAATTTACCTCATTAGCCTGCTGATTGTGAGAGCTATGTCGGTTTGTTCGTTTACGTAATTCGTACGTAATAGGCTCTACCTCTGATTTTGTCTACTAATATTTTAAAAAATTACATAAAAAGTATAAATGGTTATATAAAAGTAGATAACTACTAAACCTAAATATGTTTGATTTCATCTAGGTATCCTGTACATTGTCTACTAAGGTTATGACGCAAACCATTTTCCTCTGTGGTAGTTGGTTTGTTGATATTTTTAGAAGCGTAACAGCTAATAAAAATTTCTCACAAGCTCATTTTAAATTCAAAGCCCATAAGTAAATTGAAAAAAGAACCACGAATTTGGGATTACGGTTAGCCGACGGCTCTGGTTAATTTATTTATTTGGCTGCGTATGCTCCACTGAGATTATCCGGTGAGTGGTTGCACGTGGGTTTTGGGGTGGTGGGTTGGTGGACTACGCTCTGTGTGAGACGCGTGGCGCGCGCGCAGTTGTGCACGCGGCTCGCACGCGCCGCACAAAGTGCCCGGAACATGTACCGACGCCTTGCGAACTCTTGTTCTGACTGCACTTAATTAATCCGTGTCCAACTTTCGTATAAATATTACCGTTGCATCCAATGCGTGTCAATCGATATTATTTGTATAAACACTGGAAAGTCGTAAAATGCAGCGTGCGCTCCGCGATCATTCTATAGAAGTGAGTTCCTCGCTAATTATGAAATATTTAAAGACAAGTACCTCGCCAGTAATACACTTTCTTTACTAAATAGGTGACTTTTAATACAACAGAAAAAATTACCCGTTTTTTGTAAGTCAGTAAATAAAAAGAAATTGCCTTTTTTATAAACCGCAAATGAATTTCTGAACCCCACACTAACAGCTACCTTCAGTTTCACGTGTCGATCATGTCAGTGTCTTTAGTTTTCAATAGCACGAAAGATAAATAGGTCCTATTATGTCAAGACCCTAGCCCGTATTACTCTGTCTGTTTGTTGTATTTAAGCATTTATTATACGCAATTATTATCAAGTCGTCTGCAGGCCCACGCTATTCAAAAGCCGCATGTGGTTCTCAAATTTATTTTCGTTATTGTTAGATAACTTAAGTAATTTCATGAAATATGCAAAACAGTATACTAAACAGTTTTACTGAATTAACACCTATCATTACCTATTATACTAGCTTATTATTACAGGTTTTAATGACAATATTTTCATTATCAAAATTTTTTAAATTGTGTTTTTATGCTTCAAGAGCTTAATCAGATATAGAGAGGTCTATCAGATATAGTGTACCTTATAAAATTATGTTCCAAATGATGTTATGATTGAACAAAATTAATACTCATGATGCAAAGTAAACTTTGAGAACAAACTAAAGTGACCCTATCAAGTAGGCTCGGAACAGGAGGGTTAACCGGCGTCACACGAATCATCCCCACATGCAGCGAGACCCGGTCCGATGGGAATAACACACAAATTATCCAAAACTAATTGTCTAATGTGTTCACGCCATTTAACTGAACAGATTGAACACATTTTTTCGAGTGTTTGCGATCAGATTTTGCGGTTTATCGCATTTATTGTGTTAGAAGTTTGTAGAGGTACTTGGAATTTTGTTCTAATTGTTTGCTGGTCATAGCAATAATAAAAAGTTTTCATTTTAATATTTCGATTTCATCCATTTTTTATTGTGCTACACTGTTTAATGGCGAAAATAAATACTTCAACGTAAATAAAATTAGGCTATTAACATTTATTTCATGAGGTGTAATGGCACATAAAAAAATGTAGTAGGTGTTATAAAAGAAAACTTTATTATTTTAAACAAAAATTCTTGATTCTAAATTATTCCCGAATTGACTCGAAAATGTCATTATTCAAATATATCTACAAAAAATAACAAAAGTCAATTTTTTTATTAAATAATATATTATGGTAACTAAGTAATAATTTGTGGCAAAGCGATGCCAATAACACAAATATTGTTAGTCCCGGGCCGGCTTCGGTTTTAACTCTTCCACGGGTAGGAACTCAGTTGAGGAATTCAGCTGCACGTACTTATATCGGAATGCCATCGCCGTGAAAATGAGCATATCTATCAACATCAGTCCAGCGAACAAGAAGAACTCCTTCCACTGAAAATTCAAATATACGTTTACTCTACAGTAAAAATGGTGACGTAAGCAATTCAAGCCAGCATACTGTTAGGATATACGGAGTGTTTTCTTTAAAAACTTTTTTTTTATTGGTATAAGAGTAGTAAACGGGCACGCAGTTCACCTGGTGTTAAGTGATCACTGCAGCCCATGACAACTGTAATCAACTTAGAATTGGACTATTGTCCATTTCGAGCTCGGTCACAGCTGCGTTACTACTTCTGAGGACTAAGTTGGTCGCCTCGATTATCTTAAGCGTGCCGGCACCCACATCCTTCAACCTCACAAACCACCTGACAACTGCTCAATAGCAATCGTAATGGTTTCCGAATCCATCAATATTTTTACCTGTGCATCTAAAAAGTTTCCTTCAACAATTAGTACTACGATGAGGTTGCCGAAAGCCACGGTGAGCAGCCACACCGACTGCAGCACCGATTTCATACTAGCTGGCGCCTGCGTGAACGAGAACTCCAGGCCCGTTACCGAAAACATCACTTCGCCCATCGTCATCACTACGTACTGTGGCACCAGCCAAAGAATGTGGACGCTATTCGGTGGCGTAATTATAACCGCATTCGCCATCTAAATAATAAAATTACTTTTGTATTAACGTTAACACGAAACTTACATACAAGATAGCTCTAAGCTCAATTGACTACCAATTCGTTTTCGCCGGAATATCTACATCCTTTATGCTCTCTACTGCATACTGTATGACCTTGCAACTCCATCATATTTAAAGGAGCGTTTCTAGGTTCATTGCACTACACGCGAACTTACGTCGCATTCAATTGGAAGCTTAAAACTGCATACTCTTCTGCATATCACTAACTTTTATTACAAATCTTTTCTGTGAAAGCGGTACGTCTCTGGTATGATTTGCCTCTCGATAAACGCAATTCTAAATCTATATACTCAATTAAAAAACTTGAAAAATGTATCTACTCCTCCTGACCTTATTTATTTATTATGTATATTTGTTGTATACAACAATAAAACAAAGACAACAAATTTATATAACGTTAACACAAACGTTTTGGTGATTTCCAGACATAAGAATTGCGCGTCAAATGTATAAATATTATCTGATAAGCACTTACATAGGTTCCTGTTCTCTCCTGATATACGTTAATGGTATACACAGCCCCTGTTTTAAATGAATAGTCCCTCATAACGGTATCACCATTCACGATGACATCATATGTTCCTCTATTTAGCGATTTTTGCGATATGTCATTGCTTTTTATACTTAGTATTGTTTTATTTTTCTTGATATTCACGATTTCAATATTAACTACATTATTTATATTTGTCAGGAATCTAAAAAGGAAATTAACATCATGGATTTTAATGGATGAATTAAACATATTCATTACAATAATACAAAAGCTACAAACAATCTAATATCTTAGGCACATATTCCATTTTATTGAAGCAATACAAAACACTTTATGTTTACATTCGTTATTTCAGTCAAATGAAAACACTACGCAGCCGAATGAAATTAATTTTCTTTATTAACCTCCACTCGAACGTTTTCAGCCACCATCAAAATGCAGGTTACCTTTTGTATTTTCTCAACATTATTTATACATTTAAATTCTTTTAAAGTGGAAGTAATTGTGAAGCAAGGAGTTATTTTTGGAACGAAGGAAATATCCGTGTTTGAGCAAAAATGGTATTTTGCTTTTTATGGCGTACCTTACGCAAAGGCTCCGGTTGGGCGACTAAGATTTAAAAATCCAAAACCACTTAAAAAATTCAATAAGCCTGTTGATGCAAGAACCGAATATCATGGTGCATGTACACAAGCGCACATCGTCCACAAGCAAGCCTTATATGGCAATGAAGACTGTCTCCATTTAAACATATATACACCCTATTTACCCAAGTACAATGCTGAAAATTTAAAGCCAATTATAGTGTGGATACATGGATATGCCTTTACTTCTAGTTTCAGCCATGTATATGGTCCTGATTTTTTGATCGAAAATGACGTCATATTCATAAGTCTCACTCATAGAATTGGACCGTTCGGTTTTCTAAAAACAAACGATTCAGACTCTAATATCAACATGGGGTTAAAGGATATAATAATTGGCTTGAAGTGGATAAGAAGCAACGTTGAATATTTTGGCGGTGACAAGAATAGAATAACACTAATGGGTAGTGGGTCAGGTGGTACATTTGCTTTACTTTTATTGCTAACAAAGTATAGAAAACTATTTGAAAAATTAATTATTCATAGTGGCACTATGTTTTCCCCTTCAATATTTCAAGGATCAAATGCGGTAGAACGATTAAAGTTACAAAAAGAATTAAAAATGGCAGGCTATAACGACTATTTAACGGCACCTGCACAAGCCATCGTCACAGCTACTAATAAAATATATTCTGCTAAGGACATTATACACCTTCAAAGACCTGTAATACCATTTGCACCGGTAATCGAAGAGAAATCAAAAAAATCATTACTGACAAAATTACATTTCGAAGAATACGGAAATAAAGAAAATGGCGACTTTAATATACCCATCCTAACAGGATTTACGACACAAGAAAGCATGTCAGAAGTTATACCTTTTATTCATAACCCATCATATCTAAAGACGTTAGGTACACATTTTAAATACATGGTCCCCTTTTCAAATGGCTGCAGCTACAACTCAAATTCGAAATTATACAGTTACATTGCAGATAAAATCAAAAAAAGGTATTTCAATAATTATCCTGAAATAACGCTTGGAACGTTTTTAAAGTATGCCTCAGATGTTCATAGATATCCAATATATAAGTTCATAAAAACTCATATAAAGTATAAGGATAGGAAATTATTTGTGTACAAATTTAACTATGATGGAAAATTTAACGCGATAAAATCTACATCTCTTGCGGGCGTAAAAACAAAAGTAAAGGGTGCTGCACACGGTGATGAACTATGCTACATAATGAAATGTGAACCACTTTGGGAAAACTACTTGAAAATAAAAAGTGATACACGCAACCGAGACAGAAGGTTCATACAGCAAATTGCGTTAATGTGGGCCAACTTTGCGAAGTTTGGAAACCCGGGTTGTGTTGCGAACCTTAATGAGAATATTACGTGGGTACCAATGACATCGACTGAAGATAATTTGTTATTTATCGGGAATGATAATTCGTTAACTACTTCAAAAACAGACTCAAAAATGTATGAATTTTGGAACAACCTTTACGACGATTATTATTCTTCAGAACATTGCAGTCACAGCCACGACGAGTT
>DWHE01000499.1:0-10202 GCA_018247495.1 Satarupa nymphalis | reverse complement strand
GATGCACCGAGCGAAAGATCCAACCGAATGGAGCGCTCTGGAAGATGCCTATATCCAGCAATAAACTGATGTGCGCCAATAATAACGATGAATATTCCGCATTTAATTAAACTAACATAATAAATTAGCCTAATACATTAATGTCTACAGTTTTCAATAATATTATATTTTTATTTTATAAGAAATACGTTATAGTCCTTTTCACTACTACGTACTCGTAGTAGTGGGCACAGACGAGAAAAGGCACAATACATATTTAGCAAAACAATAGAGTACAATTGGTAAATTAATATACGGGTATTAAAAAAAAATTACACTTTAGTTTTTTTGTCACAATAATTTTAAAACAAAATTAATTTCATTTCATTTTTATGATCCTAACTTAACTATTCGTTTTTAATAATATGAAGTACATATTATTTGAATAAAAAATATCAGTATTCATTTAATTTAACACAAGAGAATCATGATATTCTGTTACTGATTCTAAAACTCAATTGCCTGTCATTTGGCACGGTATAAGAGCGTTTAATCAGGAGGCCATTATAGGCAATAGACCCTACAAATAGTGAAGCCATTCCGCTTATAGCTGATGAACATGTTTCAGAGCAATAAAGGTCAAACGAGCAGGCAGAGAACCGACATATTTCGCGGCTAACTGCTACGGGTACATTTATATTGGACAAAACAGTCGAATTACATGTTATCATCATGGGAATCGATGCGTGGACCGCTATAAATACAGCTTTAATTCGGCTAAGCCCGTGTTGGGGCGTAGGGCTGTCGGGATAGTTTTAGAGCATTTTTTCTACTTTCGTTTAAAATTTAATATTAAAATGAATTAAAAGTCAAACAATATTTAAAATAACAGAACGTGTCAAAATTAAAACTTCGTTTGTCTCATATATTGAAAGGTGAATTTGAAATTTAGTGTCAATTATCTTAACTTTACAGTAACTTATCACATTGATCACATCTACTTACTTACTATTTGCTATCTACGTTCAAAAATAATCAAAATGGTCGCCATGGTAGCATTATTATTGAAATAATTGGAAAAAAAATACAAAAGTTTAATTAAAACAATGCCTTGCTGTTTCTAATTACGTCAATCTTAAAATAGAAGCTTACAGACAAAAATTTGTATAACGAAATACGGATCTTTAATTATCATATTGTAAAAAGAAAAAGTGAAAATATTTTTGGCAGCCCTACACGTAGCGCTGAGCGGTCCGCTTTTATTGCGAACGCGGGACTAATAAACCGCCGGTTGTTTTATAACAAAGTTGCATCGACGAAATAATTCAATGGGTTTTGATAAAGTCGTAAAATAAAGCTTTACCCCGCGCGTATTCAATGACCTTCAATTTAGAAAAGTTTTTCGTTACACGCATTAAATGGTGCACTTTTTATGGTAGATATTTAGGTACGACCTGGTCAGTACTACCACTACCTCCATTTCTGTTATGAAGAAACTGTTGTAAAGTTGTGTTTCGACTTGCGAGTGTGATTTTAATCTAATTTTGCACACTGTGTGCAGTTTGATCCAACTCGAGAGATAGGATAGTTTGTATCTCAATTTATTGTCGCTATATTTTTTTATTGCAAATTATTTGTTTAATAAATGACAAAGGGTTATAATTATCTGTGAGTTCCATAAGATTCTATCAGATGGTGGTGTAGATAATTCATCGGGTGGATTGAGTGAGTATCCAATAGATGGCGCTATGTTAAAAGTACAAATATATGTAGGTGATACGACGTTCACCAAGTCGTCTGGTTACATATAAATGTTTATACTTGAGTGATGGCCGTTTTCGATAGCATATGACCACGCCACTTTAGACATGCAATCCTAGTGCGGAGGTGTGAGCACATGAGGCGTTTTTGTTACTATTAATCATTTCGAAGTAAGTATTTTACTCAATTTCAGTGTATTTCACCGAAACAATTACGTATTGAGATTGATTATCCCAAACTGAGCGCCAGCAAGCCGCACGTGCCCATAAATTGTTTTAATTGCTTAGCAACACACTATCTGCCCTGCCACTATCCTCAAACACAGACGGTAACTCTTTATACGGGAAATAAACTTTACACAAGATTCTTGTATGTTTCTAAGACGAAACATATAAGCAAAATTAACGTTTTATTAAATACTCAGCAGAATTTACCATTAATATTTAAATCATTTTTGAACGTAGATAGCAATTAGTAAAAAAGTAGATGTGATCAATGTGATAAGCTACTCTAAGGTTAAGATAATTGACATTAAATTTTAAATTCACTTATAATTTCGTTCTAGAAATGAAACACTGGTGGCGTTCTTGTAATTTTTTAATGGCTTTAAGACGAGCAAACAAATATAATAAATCTCAATCTCCCGCTACGAATGAAAAACATGAGACTATGACACAATTGATAGACGGTATTCTTAATTAATTGAGTTTACTCATAAATTTATTAGTCTTACTTATAAGTTAATGTGTATTTATGTGTGTTATATATAATATAATATTCATTATACTTACATTTTTTATTTATTTTGTAATTTTGTTGGCCAAATTTTTCTCGTATCCATTAAATGCTTTATATAATATTTCTAAGGCGTTTTTAATGTCTGATCAAAAAAACAAATATTTTGTTGTTCAGAAATTATAATTTTAATTATGTTTTAATTTTATCACCATGGGAAACAACCTTCAATTTGAACGGCGTGGATGCAAGCACGCTTAGGATATATGAGGCAACCAACTTAGTATTTACAAGTAACGATACAATTTCGACCGACTTCGAATAGGACAATGGTGCAATCAGTTTAGTTATGGTTCTTGGTGTGCAGTGATCATTTAACACTAAGTAAACTGCACTTTTTCTATACTCTTTCTACTAAAAAAAATCACACTGTATATCATGACATTTACAAAGAATTTCTATTCTATGAGATCAAAGGAACCGCAAACTTAAATGATTCATTGTTTTCAATACAAAAAACAGCAGTCATCAATATACTTCTGTGTACAACAGATGTACCCAAAAAGTCCAACGCAAAAGCAAGGCTTACTGACGCAAATACCAACAGATCTCTCTTTTCTATTGCTCGCAAAAATATATTGCAGGTTTCAATACCGACTATAAAAATCAATCTATCCACTACGGCTAGAAAAAATAATCTCAATAATATTGCGCAAACATTTTGTTCCTTGATTCACAACGGTGGACAGATACCGTATTAACTCGTTTTATTTATCAGTCGATATTGAAGAAAAAATCATGATCGGTCTCTAGAAAGGTTGTTTTTTGTCAGCTTCGGGGTTATATCCGTTGTTAAGTCACCGAGAACAATTCTGTCATTTTACATATTTTGTATGTCTGTTACCTGTCTGTCTGCTTATAACTGAACGATGGTTTGATCAATCTTGATGAAATTTGGTGTTTTAATAACACACAATTGCACATATTTTTAGCTTTATATCAAATCGATAAATCGCAGTGTAGCTATAGAAAACTTTGTAACCATTATTTGAGTTAATCCTGTTTCCAATAACATATTTTTCTTTACAGAAATGAATTCCTTAAGATTTTAAGAAATCGAGCCACACGGAAAAACCATACGCATCTGAACCTTCGCTGCAGAAACAAATGAATGTGTTCACGTTGCCGAATCCTGACAAGTAAAAAGTTCCTTTAAAATGAAGCTCAATCAACTTCCGAAAATATTTCGAGAAAGCACAAACCACGTGATTGTTTATGCAATCAGAACGTGACAATCAAACTTTCAGCTGTAGAAGGATTTTCAGATTTGTAATCCACCAGTATCATGAGCGGCTTCCCATTTTAATCAAAATCATGTTGTAACGAAAATTTAGATTGTTCGCTGTATGATACGGAGCGAATTTGGATAAGAGCCTAGCTGCACTATTGTTTTGCTTTTTTTCAACGGATCTTTAGGTAAAATGGAACAGCGAATAGCATTGTTATGCGCATTGATCGGCCATGAAACGGACTAGGTGCAGTACCAAACTTTTTATTGCACCGTCCTACGAAATAAAGTAATACTGAACATTTCTTAGCGGGGCTTTATTGGTTTTTAGTGAGCAACGCAGCTGAAACTAGCTTAATCAATCTCTAAGTTAGCTAGTCTTCTTAGATTTCATATCGTTATGATCTATGTCAGGTTGAATAGAAGGTAATGTGACCATCTTATACATAGTTCTCGGTATTGGAAGTGCAACTCTGACCCAGCTCAATAAGAAAAAGTGCTATCTAAGATTTGTTACATTTTCCATAGTGATCATAAAAAACCTACAAACAAAAAAAAATTCTTACTTAAGTAGTTAAGTCTGTAGAGACTCAAAATTTTTCCTACTGAATTAAGTAAACAACGTCACATTTGTAAACGTAAAAATATTGAACGATATCAAATTAGTAGCGAACGAAGACGAAATAAATAAAAAGCCTTACATGTTGCAAACATCAAACTAGGTAATTAAAAAAAGGAAATTCACAAACATAATAACAAGTATGTTTTAAAAAGTAAGAAAATCGCGAGCAGAAGACACGTGGGTACAAAGTTTTCTCCACAGCACGTGTCTATACGAAGTATTACTTCTTGAACACAATTACGCCATTGCATTCGCAACGAGTTTTGTAAGGAAATAGAAATTCGAATTGTTTTTCGGTTATATTTATATCAAATTTTATATTGAGTTTTCAGCAATACAGCCCTATTAGTTCTAAACCTGCCTGTGGAACCAAGGGTCCGAGTTCTAATCCCGATCTGAGAAATTGTTTAATGAGACGGGTAATAAATTAGTTCTCGAGTTTTTATTTTTCATATTTCCTTATATTTTCAATTAGTCCACTTATATTTATTTATTCTCGTAAATGTGTAATATGTTTGAACAGTCACAATATTGTGCGTTAGCCGGTAACCAAATTTCTGAATTGTTCTCATTCTGAATTATTTATTTACATTAATTAATTAATTATTTTTCCTTCTACATACTCATCGTCCATTCCCTCACAACTATACCTTCTCATTCTTACAATTATGTTCCGTTTTCATTCTGTTACCATGTGCATTTTTTTTGCCTTTCCTTAAGCACCATGCAATATTACTTCGTCACCTAGAAAAGCGGTAAAGAACCCTCCAAAAAGTCGGTAATAAAAGGGTGACGTCATGTCTATAGGGTAGCCGTGTTAACCTGGCTTACCTTATTCTGGCTCAATGATATGTAACAAAAAAATCTGTCCTTAGTCGATTGTAGGTCGGTCGATATTGCTCACCAAAAGCTCATATCGAATCAACGTTACGTTAATAGCAGTCATGTTTACTCTTGATAAACGCTTAATGGGGGAAGTGCAGCAAAAACAGGCACCACAGAAGCACGGAACCCAGATTATATTCCGGGAGTTTCAATTGCACAAGTTCGTACAATTTGCTGTTTCACACTATCGCGCACAGGCAGTTGCGTGTTCGCGGTAATGACCGCTCTTTCGATGCTATTAGTATTTAAAATGAATGGGATAATTCAATTTATTTACCGTCTCCGATAATGAGGTTTGCTCAAAGTGTATTAAAATTTTCATTGGAAGTATTTTATATTAACGTTTATTCGAACGTTTATATTGTGAAATGAATTATACTTTAATTTGTTTTTATATTACGAACGGAATAATTTAATGTTGAAAAATATTTTAATTTTTTACGTTATTTTTGGATCTGACCATGAACAGGATTGGTCCAATTTGGGACCGGTTACAGTTGTTATGGGCGGCAGTGACTACTTAACACCAGGTGAACTGCATGTCCGTTTGCTACTCTTATACGAATGTAAAAAAATAAATATCCGTGCCTTCTCAGGTACACACAAGTATAGGTTTTTTGACATAATCAAGTGAATTTGTGGGCTCAATCGAACGACCATGCCGAAAATACCACCCCCGTTGCAACCGAGAACTTTGACAAATTAGTTGACGTTTTATTGCCGCAACAAACTTTGTTCCGCTTCGACAAAGAAGAGCTGGAACGTATAGTGCAATATGTGAGGAGGAAATTTTAATGATGCGCTTTCACCGAATTACGAAAGTCGCTTTTTCCGAAAGTTCAGTGTGACTCGTTCATAGTGGGAAGGATTTAAAAACAAATGACGACTTTCCTTTGTTTGTAAATTGATGTTAACTTAGCTAATGCAATATTTTACAACATAATTAACACAGTTAACTTAGCACGTTCTTAATTTGGTGATGTAGCCAACCTTAGATATGATCGAAGTACTTCACAAGGTCATCGCATGTACCTGAAGATTAAGTTAGAACGATCCGTATTTCATAGTGTAAGGTCGTCTGAAGGACTGAAGTCACATAAAAATTTTTTTTTATTATGTTTAGGGTACACGGCATCTCTTTGTAAGTGATCACCTTCTCTTTTTATTTATACAAATGATATTGTACCCCCAAACATATTTTTATAAGAAGCGGTATAAAGCATTATCTGTCAGTCAACCATTTTGATAAGCAGTAAGCCTATTTAAAACGTTAAGTTATTGTATAAAGAAAAAAACACAGACCGTAAAAACAAATGTCTGCACAAATACATCTGATACCTATAAAAGAAAAAGTAATAAAATGTTCTAAAATTGGTACAGTTATTAAAAACTATAAAGTACATACGAGTAAGTAAGTGGACAAAAGATTCCACACAATAAAGTATTTGATATCTTAAACAAAACCTTAGTTTTCGGTAGTGAGGTAAGACGTCGGAGTTACCACCTCACACAGCTTCTGCTTAAATAAACCATTATTATGATGGTACAAAGGGAGCCTACGTTCCTCCCTGAGCTTAAGTCTTCTAACTGGCCAGTACAGTCGAGAACAAAACTCTTAACCGAGCAAACTTGAGACATTTACAGACAACACATACTCATGTTTCAATTAAGGTATTAGCACAAAATTCTGACACCATCAGGATACTATATCGCAAATATAAATTGCCACATATATTTTTACTATATTTTCTTCTGTTTCATATAAAGGTGAACGAAACGTTAAGGTGCGTCCACATATTTGGGATGTTGCACAGATGTTATTACAATAACGAATTCCGCTTTAAAGCAAATTTTAATCACAGCTTTAAAATGTGTATCTATGTTTACACTAATTCGATGTTTTTCAATTTAGACGTTTGGGATAGCAATCTGACTGAAGCGACGAAGAGTAATCTCTATAATATTTTTTGGTAGCTGTACCGCTCAGATAAAACCGGAAAGCTTAATCCATAAATATAAAAAAATCCCAGCGATCGCTTTTAAATGCGAAAACTTGTTCCATGCTCTATATATAGCTATAACTCTACCCGAATCTTGCTCACGTATTTCACAGAGCACCGCAAACGCTACGCGTTAGTATTTAAATACATAGAGCCGATATAAATAACATTGAACCGTAGCGAAACATAGCGATGACCATACAGAATGCTGACACTCGCCCAAATGTTCGCCAGCAAACACAAACAGATAAAGTCCAGTTGTAATGCACAATTAGCGCGCTCGGTGTACTCGGACCATTAGAAGTTAAATAGAACATGCACAGCGGTATAAAGTGCATTATGCGTAGCCAATGCACTTTCCGAATATTCGACTACATTCTCGTATAAAAGGATTTGGAAAGGAATGTTGTGATTTACGCTCAAACGCTACGGCGCGCCTAGTTGAATAATTAAATCTCAATAATTCCCTGTGTATCGGAATGAAAAATTAATCGCAGTGTCGGTAATTACTCCTTTTAAAGTACTGCACTGGAAATCATTGAGGCAATGTTACCGCAGCCCCGCTGAGTGCAAGCCTCCAAGTAGCCATTGTGATGAGTTATTTTAAATTATATCAGAAAAAATATCAATTCGTTTGTTGATTATACGAATGTTAACAATTGAACTACTTTGTATCATCTATGCGCTGTTTTTTTATTATGAACATGATAAATGAGGTATCCTATAAGCCAGAAATGATGTACTGAAACACAAACTTCACCAACGCTTAAGGTTGGTTTCAGGACTGATCGGCAACAGTGGTTTCTATAGACCAGATGACCTGCACGGCTCTTTGCACTTATACCAATATAGGAATATATTTTTTATTTCAATGACACCACGATGTGTATAATAATATTAGTGTTAATAGGATCACAAAATTATACCAATTGATATTTCTGTATGTAAAACACAGCCAATGTAACATAAAAGTAAGCGAAACATTTCAGCCACATTACATATAACACCATTACGTTGTATAAAAGAAGAACATTGCATAAATAAATATACTGCAAGTTTGCGTTGTAACCAAAGCAGGACAGTCAATTAATTTATTTTTATTCAAAACCACAATACAGCATAGACCCTATAGGGGTTTTAATCAAATCAAGATTTGAATTTCAAATTTCGAAGCCAGTTATCAAAATAAACATTTCCTCAAATTACTTAAGGAAACTCTGAAGGTAACAGTAATTGCAAACTTGACTTGAGAAGTTCTTATTTACTGTTATAGTTTATTATTTAGCTTCGAATCGAACCGAATTAGGTGGGTTAAATTATACGGAGAGTTTTGAATTTCAGTTTTCCAATAATATGAAACTTGTATTCTCAATAAATTGTTCATTTTAGCCTAAAGTACATGAACCCACGCGTTTAAAATATAGGATATTATACAGCTAAAAAACTAGCAAATAGCCCAGCCTAAAGTTGTGCGATCACCTACAAACACGGGCAATACCACAGGTGTCCCTGTAAACTATTTTTCCTAATTCAATTATAATTTTATCAAAAGCGGTTATGCTTTGATAACAGACATGCGTACAAAGCAGCCTTTTTGCCTGTTATGATAAGAAATGTGCAGTGTAATTAAAAAAACATGAAATCATGTAAATAATGTTAATAGTTTAAGTAGACATCACTTAATTTCTGCCTGTCCTCAAATAATTATATTTTATCCACGTTCTAGCACACAGTGAAATATAACTTAATCTGTCTGTTACTTTGTATTCATAAAATATACCGAGAAGATACATAACGTTTATATTTATACAATATCTGCTGAAAATATTCTTAATTCACACGTTTACAATAAATTCGGAGTCGGAATAAAGTCGGAGTCTCGCTTTGTGTCTTAATGCACATCGTGTGAAAACTGCTGCAAGTAGTTGCATTTTTTAAACTTGTAACAATCTATTGATCTTTTTGATACATTATGTAATAATGATCACTTTACTATTTGTCCTTTTAGCTAACAGTTTAGTCGATATTATATTAGTGATCATTTTAGTCGGTATCATATTAGTGATCATATTAGTCGGTATCATATAAGTGTTCAGTTTAGTCGGTGTCAATGTACTTATTGTTATCGTTTTAGTTTGTCTCATTTTATGCAGTATTTTAATATAATCTGTAATTTTATTTTGTTAAATTTTAGTACTTACAATTAATTAGTGATTTTTAGTTATCATCAACGTAATTATTTAAGTCTGATTCAATGTAGTGTTTTTTAATGATCAAACATAACTTACAGAAGATATAATTGACATTGTTGTGGGTCGTAGTCGAAGTTTTAGGTTAATACCCAAATGATTAAACTCAATAATTATATACAAATGCCACATTCATTCCAGTATCGTTAAATAGATTCAAAACATTCGGAATCAAAGAACATTGTAATGAGGGAAGGAAACCAAACACCCCAAAGCGAAGCAATTAACGAAACAAGGACGAAATCGATCTGATTACGGAATGACGATAAATTTGGCGGGTATTCAGAGAAAACAACGCGGAATTCGGCGGTACTTTAAGCATTAACCGATTTATTTAAGTAGGTTTTATCGATCTTTGAAGTGAAAGGTCAACGTGCTATTCCATATGTTTGCGGGTAGCACCATTCGTATGAAAGTTAAGTACGTATTTTTAGACGGTTGAATCGAAAATGGCTGTAGCTTGGCCAGTGGCAGCAAGGTACATGTCGTGCGTCCAATTCTCACTACTGTCAAAAGGTAGTCACTGTATTTTGAATGTGCATAGAAAAATATTAATAAACACATTTAATTTGCGACAAATATTAAAGTATATAAAATAGACATGGTTCTTTGACCGACTTCCAAAAAAGGAGGAGGTATTCAATTCGTCTGTATGTTTTTTTTTTTTTTTTTTTTTTTTTTTT
>DWHE01000498.1:0-10204 GCA_018247495.1 Satarupa nymphalis | reverse complement strand
GATTAGTACAACGGATGATTCTGAAAGTTTGGTGGCGTTCATAAGAAAAAAAATATTTTAACTTTTTAAAATACAATTTGAATTTTCATTAATAAAAACCGATATTAGGGTTGGCGAGTTCCACGTGGTTTAAGAAGTAAAATTTTAAAGTTATTACAAATTTATTTAAATTTGGAAAGAACGTGTCGGGTTAGGCGGTTATTATAAAACCTATTGCCGGCAATACATCTGTAAGCAGATTCCACATTATAATATCATGTAGTTTTTAGTGTGATTAAAACTGGAGTGTTTTCTTGTTTACTGAATTGTTAAGTCCCACGCCGTAACAACAGCTGCACTTTGCATATGCATGCAGTAAACAATTTCAATACGTCACGAGTTCAGCTGGAACTGTTTCATAATTAACTAGCAAAAGCCGAGAAACGCCCTGTCCTGTAGATGCCTGCAATATTCATTGTACTCAAGTACCTAAATGCACCAATTTTACCAAAAATCAGTTGAACGTTATAAAAGTCGATGTGATGCAGAGCTGAGTGGCGAGTTACAACAAAGTGGTTAGCTTATAAAGCTTCTCCATGAAAAACTAGATCTGCTTGTCAACTTTCACTTCCTAATCTGTCAATCTCAAGTAGGGTACTTAATGTTGTTAAAGATACTAAAAAGTGTGTTTAAAATAAACATTAATTAATTTAGATTCAATGATTTTAAATGTTTAATATGTTCTTAAATAATTATCAAGTTATTTCCATCCAAGGTTCCGTAGATACCTTTCAAAGTATAATAATACTCAGTAATAATTATATTTTTAAAGTTGATATACAATCGGGTTCTATTTATTATATTGCTTACTAACTCCACAGAGTTAAAAAAATTAAAAAAAACACTAGCTCTAAAAAACGCCAAAAATAGAAAAAACCTTGAATTAAAATAAATTTGAACACAATGATAAAGTACTAACAGTTTAGCGATGCCGGCTTTCCTCACGGCGGATTGTATGGCCTTGACTGCAGTCTGGATGGAGTTCAGCAGCTGCGTAAGGTCCCCAGTGGCCGCGGGCGCCATGCGCTGCTGGGCCAGCACCCACCGCGTGAGGGTCATGGCATTCACGTCGAACGCAGGGCCTTGTTGAGACATTTTGTTCGGCCTTACTAACACACGAACGATATGATAATTCCGGCTCTGACCGAGCGGCGTGCGCGCTCAGCTGACGCGGCAACACTGCCCGCTCAAACCTGCACTCTACCAACTTTACTAACAAAAAATAAAGTTCGGGCCTTATCACGATTATCAATTGGAAATATTCAATTGTATGCTTGTCTGTTCATACTTAATAATAATTTTTAATAATGATTTATAAGATGATCTTTGCGTTTTATGTATTTGTTTCATATATCTTCGTTATATCACTGGATGAACACGGTGAGAAATATTTTCGATTAGCGAAAAATCATTGGTATTTGAAGTATTTGAAATTATAAATCTTCGTTGTGACTGTAAATAAAAGTGTGTTTTTAAAAACATTGTTCATCGAGAAAATATTTAATTCAATACCATGGCCTGAAAACAATTTTTTTCCAAAAACATGCGCCTATTCAAGTACAAACATATGCAGGCTGAATTAAAATATTTAAAGTCTTATGGTATTAAATATCTGGTACACATAATTTTTTATAAACAATCCTAAAACAGCATAATTAATCTTTATCACCATTAGATCTACACCACGGGTCAAGTAGGTAACTATTACTTCTGTTGGTATAATGAGACACTAGTTTTTAATTGGTTCAAATAATCATTGGTTCATTTTGCGGTTTGAAATATTATTAATCATTAATAAGGTTTTTATTAGTTTGCGTATGATGGCATAATAACCCGACTAGAACTAATTAGTTCCTACTTTTTAAGTTTAATATTTTTTTGATTGGCTTTTTCTTTGAATGATCAGCTGTGTATTAATTTAAAACAGTAAAGTTTTAAAATCATTTACTTAAAATTCGACGACCCAATCCAGAGTATCATCATAGTGACATGATGTAATGGTTGTTTTTAAATTAGTATTAGACGTGTACAAACCATTTTGAATCTTAAGACCTTTATACATAAAATAATTTTGTACAAAAACACCAAAGTGGGCATGTGCGTGACGCAACTGGTGCCGTTAACCTGTTAGCCAGTTGTAGATAACATTGCGTAAATATGAAGGCACTTTGATTAAGTCGCATACATTTGATGTTATTACGATTTGAAACAGCTCAGAATCATACAGAGCCGATGGTGAAGACAATATGGGAGAATGAAATCGTAGAGCGATTGAAAAAAAGATTAACTGAAGTTGTTTTTATGACATTGACGTAATAAATGACAGAACGCATTACATTGGTCCCAGATAAATTGTGAACTATGTTAGCATGACATCAAGAGTCAAGACAATGAAACAAGATACAAGCCGCCGTCATGACGTCACGAGTGTTGCCAACTGCACTAAATGGACGGATGCGGGTCGAAGGGAAGAGGAGGGGTTTTCGTCGACCAATCTTTTATAATAATGAATCAACGTTATCACGAAACTAAAGTGTATTATAAATCTCTACTAAAATTATAAATGTGAATGTAAGTTTGTTTGTTACGCTTTCACGCCGTAACTACTGGACCGATTATCATGAAACTTCGTGCAAATATTCACAAAGGTATTAGGAAAGACAAAGGATACTTTTTATTAAAATTTTTACGGAGGGTAAAAAAAATTATTTTAGCAGATATGATTGTTTGTCAAAGAATTTGAAAATCTAGCAACTTTAATGCCATCTAGCATTCCAGTAAGTATATATTTATTTAAGGGATTTAATGCGAGCGAAGCCGCGGGTCAAAGCTAGTTTATAATAAATTTCTTAGCTACGTTCACTTTTATCTCGTTTTTAAATAAAAAAATTGTGGTGAAGCCAAGAATAAAAAATGGAAAATTACAAAAAACATGCTAAAATAGTATATTTTTCACAAGAATCCCTGATTGTGTGGGGGTGAATCTGCCGAGCTCAGGGTCCCGGGTTCGAAGTCCTGTCGTGGTAGGAACGAAATTTTTGTGACAGAAAAGTATTTAGTGTGTGATAAATATTTGTGTTGTTTGTATGTCTGTTCCTAATGTGTCTCCAAACCGGGGGCCTAAGGAGAGGGGGTGTAAGTGTCTAAGGCGTTTTATTTATTTCATGCGTCTTTTTATACCTACTTTATAACAGTGCTAAGTTGTATCAATGTTTATAATGGTATTTTTCCAATAGTATTTTTTCCACGACTGTACTTGCTTAGTGCTGATAACTCATTCATTCCACACTCGTTGACCTTGTACTTATTTGATTGATATTAAATATAGTAAATAATGTAAAAAAAATCGTAGCATTTTGTTAGATAATCTTATTTACATAATGTTTCCTGTCTCAATAAATTAAAATTTCACATATTTATTTTATTTAATTAACTTACACAGTTAAAAACATTCAAAGCATACGTGCATCACAGACGCGTCGCTCCTCCTGAGGACTAAGTTGCAAATGCTAAGGTATAAATATACGTAGCTGCTGGGAGTTCAATCGACCTGGTGTGATGATCACTGCAGCCCAAATATATAACCAATCAGAAAGCGGTCATTAGCCGAGATTATAAGCCTCGGTACCAAATATCACTAAACCAAAACCAAATTTCCTATGTACTGCGAGATGCATCTTCTACCGTAACTATACAATACCTGGATTTTACTCTAGCAAGCTGCACCAACATAGAATAGCACAGCATCTAAGACATGGTAAACTAAATTAGTAATATACTATATAATCCAAATATTCAAAGCTGCAAAATCTACCAAGATATCAACTTTTGTAACCGACTGTACATAGAAGTTTATTTGCAGTCAATCGGCTATTTTCGGTTACCAAGTCAGCATAAGTTACGTGAGTCGCGCACAAATGTACGAAAGCTAAAAAAAAAACTTTTTAACTTGCAAATGAGCTCCATTTTTGTACGGAGCTTTACAATACAATGATATCTCAATCTTAATGTCTTGCCTTAGTTTTTGTAGAAGCCTTATAAACTTTTATAGGTCTCATTGTAATACCTAAAAGTTTAAAAGTAATTTCTTCGTCGAACTCGGGTTCTGTTTACGGAGGATATCTATATAGTTTTAGATAAGCAAAAATTACATAATTATCATTTTCTTTTATTATTGATATATTTTCTTTTTGGTTTTGTAGCAACTATCGAGTTATCGATAAAAAATACCTTTTTTTTATTAATCATCGCAGTGAAATAATCAGTAATTGTATGAAATATCATTTAACTAAGCGACTTGAAGAGAAAAAAATATCCTTCACAATTAATTTAACAGTGTTTATTTTATTTTTTGAGTGATTATTATCAATTGTATATCAGATTAAAATCAGTTAATTTTAAAAATAAATATAAAAAATGTTTTTTTTTTAATTTTCTTATAAATAAACTCTAATTTTGAGAAGTCGTCGATAAAACTGGACATTTGAAGACTGAAATCAATGTCAAAAAACTAATAAATAATTTTGTTGATTGCGTATACAAATTACACTCAAATCATATAAATAACCTTTTGTCCGATTACAATAAAAAATTCAATCTCGAATTAAAACATAGTACAATTATGGTTCAGTATTTATTGAAAACCGTCAAATAATAAAATTATTTATACTTCACCTCTAGTTAACTTGCAAATTTCGCAATTTTTTTGTCCATGGTTTGTCCCATAAAATTACCATGCGGAACTGACCACGTTATGAGTATTGTAACTTAAGGCTGCTGTCGAAAATGAACGGGTTTTACCACCACTAAAAGCCCAATAATCAAAGGGTGCTACCAAAATGTAATCTTTAACAATTACAGTCAACAATATTAAACGTAAAGTCGAATTTTAACTGATTTAAACTGTTTGACCGCCATTAACGAAACCTATAATGTTTAATTTATCGTTAATTTCCATATAATTTGCCTTTACATTTATTCCTACCCGTTAACATTTTTAATAAATTCCATATTAGTACTACATTAATAACCAATAAATCCACCGCGATCCATACATAAATTCGCACGCGGAACTCCAGCGACATAGTAACGTGCAAGAGCAAAAAATCTTCTACATGCATTTTTTTATCACGATTTGCAAAGCGTCCAACTCCGACCAGTTCCGAATAAATCAATCAATTTTCTTTGTACCTGCTACAGTTAACGTCCTTGTGTTTCCGGATCCATCGTAATGATTACACGTACGTACACGCATTTTTTAAAAGATCAACGGGTGGCCGCGCCACGCCCTCGCATCCGGCCTGTATAAAAACTGCACGAGACGCGACTCGGCACTCATTCAAAGAGATCCTCTTGACTAGTAGCAATGGCAGCTAAGGTGATTATCTAATGATTGTGTCGGTCACATTCAACATTACTCCGACAAACTCCGTAGTTTTTTCCTTAGAAACGATTCCAAAATAAATATCAGATTTTTTTTAAATCGCCTATTCGATATTTCATTTTGCATTCATTAAATCGTTAGAATAGTAAATATTTTAGCATACTTTGATTCCATTATCATAAATTAGATTCGAAGCATTAAGCATCATTTTTTTTAAGAACGGATACACGGGATCACATTTTGCCTTCGCTTGAACGAAAGTGAAATGCGTCGATAAATCTGGAAATAGAGTTGTTGCACGATTGTATCGAATAATCGCTTGTAAATCTAACCTTATACAAAACAATGAGGCTCCGTTTCTAATACGTATTTTGCTCGATCGTTTGTAAACCGGCGTGTATTTCACGAAAGAGACGTGTCCGTTGAATGGGACAGTGATATTATGGCGTTTAGCTTACATTCGTTCTACGTTTATTACTTGGCAATATCCAAAATTTGAAAAATAAATATCAGTTTATTTCTTCGATCATAAGTTTGTATTGTTGTTGTTAACTCGTAACTCGCCTTCGATAAGAGCAATATTGAACCTACCTAATTCAACTGATAAATTCCACACATGGCACAAAAAATATTAGAAAATCTAATTAATTACAATTAAAAATTTGAATATAGGTATATTAGAAACTTAGGTACCGCAGAAACTTAGGTAAGTTTTAGGAATGAAAACATTGAACTTCCCCTTAAAAATTTCACAATTATGTTTATTTACAATTAAAAATTGGTTAAACTTCTTTGAAAAACTTAGTGTTTTTAGGAAATTCAGATTCATCACTATTTGATTCACATTATATAAATATATACTCTGTGATACTTTTCATTCAACTGTTTTATAGGGTTTAAAGTACTTATTGCCGCGAAAATAGACGAGAACTCTGGTAGGATTATCAAGTTTCCGCAAGTCGGTGTTTTTAAATTCGTTTATTCGAAAGTGCTGATGATCTACGGTTGTTAATCATAACTTATATATTATATATAAATTGTCATGACTGCCAACTGCTGATATAGAATGCCATTAACGATTATATCCGCCCATTGTTGCTAGGTTTGCAATTAAGACTACTAAAAAAAACTTGATTTATAATCCACCTAATGTATATGTCACAACCTCACAAATAAAACTTGACGGGTACACTAAACCAGCGATATGTCGTCCGGCCACACTATACACTTTTGTCGTATGGGAATCTCTTATTTTGCATAAATATATTGGCGCCCATAAATTACTGGAGATTGAGATGTGTTAACAGCATGTATTCGTTCCCAACATTACAATGGCGAGATTCATCTCTGACAGGTACAGGCCGTTTAATTAATGTATTCCTACAAGTTTTACATATCGCCGTGTATATTTCATTATTTTCCGTGTTCGTGGCGGCGGGCTCGCGCTCTTGATTGCTTATCTGTGGCCGTTTTAGATAAGTCTCATTGCGTAGTTTTAATTCTATTATTATTATCTATGTATCTGTTGATAAACGCGCGCTTACGTGTCTTTAAGAATTGTGAATGTTGCATTATTGTATGTACTCATTATATCAATTCACTTTAATTTTGTAGAAATTTAATTTTCAATATTTACTGTAGTAAATTTTATGTGCATTAGAAAATCCAATGTTTTTAGCTGCTTCGTATACTTTGTGCGTAAAATGAGTGCCTGATTACGTCATAGGTATTTTAATACGACAATTATTCTACAAGAAATAATATCTACAGATGTATATGTGTATGTGATATGCTTTTGAAAACTGATTCGCAATATCTCGCATGTCATACAAGCATCCACATCCTTCAAACTGCTTGGTTACGAAGTGGCAATTCTGTCTGTGCTAGGTCCAGCATAGAAAGTAGGTTAACAAAGTATTAGCGCTTCAGTTGTGTTATGTTTGTTTACATTGCTGTTCATGGAGCGCGTGTCACGCCAACAATCAGCTGAATCTTTCCGCCGATTGCGCCGTGACGTGCAAGGTCGCTGCGATGAGTTCGTTCGTCCAATGACGATCGACCGCTCTATCGTTGTCTATGGAATGGATCTATCTATGGAATGAATGGCTCGTGTTTTGTTGACTTATGTATAGTGCGTATTTATTAAATTATATTCCTTATTTGTTCATAACGCAAAAGATGTAGTAGGAATTATTATTACCTACTTGTGTTCACTCTGATTACCAAAACAGTTTAATAAAAAATGTTAAATTCAAGTACGTATTTTCTTATGGCCTATGAAACATATATTCGATTAGGCCAGAGATATTTATTTAACTCTTCTATTTGACAACTGAATATTTTCGAAATATGAAAATTATTCACCTTCAAACATGAAACATCATGCGCCAATGTTTGACGAGGTTTTTTCCAAATTTACGTGACGTGCAAAGTAAACGTTCATTTGCGGTTTACGCTCATGAGGAATTTCAATTAAATAACATTCTTATTGCTCTCTCTGCACTCAAGATGTTAGTGAACCGGCGTGCTATATTCCGAGTATTACAGATAATTCGCGTCTTTCAGGAATGTGGAATTATTTACGTGATAAATTACGACCGTCCCGTTTGCTAAATGGGACGCCGCCGGAGGCATCGTAACCCATTTTTGGGTTTTCTAGGCCGACGGATCCCAAGCAGTTGGGATATTCACATTGCAGATAATCGTGGGATCGGAACTTGTATATCTAACGATGGAATGTATGTTAGAAAAACAAGTTCTGTATAATATTTACTTTATAATAACTATATGTTAAAACTACCTAATAACTTTGGTGTTTCAAACAGGAAGTTTCGTGTCTTTGATTGATTAAAATATTTTTGATTTTAAAAAATATTTGTACAAAGTCGTCCCACGAGACAATTTCAAGCAAGCAGTAATATAAAGTTTATGCAATATAGCATTATAAATAAACAAAGAAGACATTCAATGGTCTAAGTCCTGCCAGCGTAACCTGTAAGATCATTACATGCATAATGCATGCGAATAGATTAACCTCGACTGGGACACGTACTCATAACCTCCCTCAGCACAGGTGCATTACTGGATTTTTGCATTTTTCTAGACAAAAAAGAATCCCCAGATGTAATACTTATAATAATACTACGGTATGTAATGCCTTTTTTATTAACCGACTTCAAAAAGGAGGAGGCTCTCAATTCGATTGGTAATTTTTTTTGTATGTACGTCGATTATAGAGAAATAACAAATAAAATCCGCTTAGTTTTAATTTGGTCATTGTATAATAACGTATTATTTGTTTTGTATCAATATCCGGAATCCATCTTGAGTCAAGCACCCGTCTTTTCGCCTTTCTGTCAGCTCAAACCTGTCCTTTCCGATAGTGGCTCCCTCTATACCAATGTTTTGTACACTTCCTTTGAGCACCAGGTAGTGTGGTTCGTCATTATAGCGTCGTCTTTCGCGCCGTTCACAAGTGTTAGCAAAGTATTTTATAAAGTAAAATAGTTTTTCTTTACTTTAATTTTATAATAACCTTTCCGTGTAATATGGAGAACCAAAGTGGTAACGAAAACTCTGATACAAAAAATACGTAAGTACGTTCTCCATCCCGCACTGCTGGCAGCAGTAGAAGCATTTCATCGGAAGAGGACTACGAACCTTAGCAGCGTAGAACGAGAAAAAATTCGCAAACTGTAAGTTACGAACTTTTTGCATTTTTATCCCAACAAGTGCAGTATTTGACACATCTCATACCAAAAACAATGACTTAGGTGTGCATAATGAATCTTCGAACATCGGTTATGTGTCTGCCACTTCAAATAACCTCAATTTACGTCGACCAACCGACGAAATGAAAGGTTAACCTAATATTTTTTCCGAAGTGGGTACAATGGTTAAGGACCCTATTTACGCAAAATCTAACGAGAACTTCCTCAATCTGACAAAATTACAGCGTTTTAAATGTGATGATTAGCATGCGATAAGATTTTCACATACACAAAAGAAATATTTAACTACCCCCGGTTTCGTATAATTAAATATGAAGGAAGACTTAAACGGTTCGAAGTTGGAATGTTGAAAGAGGATTCTCGTTCGTATTTGCTGGAACGGTCTTTCGCGGGATTAACTAAGGCTTTACTTTATCAAAAAGAGCAATTACAAAACTCCTTACAAGCTTTGGTTAATTGGGCGAATGACTACAAAGAGTCGTTAACCCCAAATTCGTTGTTCGACAAGATGCAATCGCTATTTTGTAAAGAATCCGCATACAACAGGTGACTGTGGCTTTATTTCAAATAGTATGTGGCAGGCGCTCGATTTTATTAATATACGTAGTGAGTCCTTAATACGCCAAATTTGAAAAGCATTTCATCTCCACGTTTTACAAACCCTCCACGTTTCAGAAACCCTTTTTAACAAGGATCGGTTCAAAACTACCTTCAAAAGGGGGGGGGGGCGAACAAATTAATCATGACAAAATCAATACCATAAGTTCAATTTAAACAAAACTTTTACCAAAACCTAAAGCCTTCGACAAGTAAACAGGTCGAATCATTTTTTCAATCGTGGTAATACATCCACTAAACGAGGAAAACATCCGCTGCGTACTTCCTACCAATCGAGAGGGTGGCTGTCTGGGGCGATATCAATATTGTAGTATACTTGTAACTTTTAAACTAACAATTACACTAGAAATTAACTTTATATCGGCTCGCTGCTAGCACCACGTCTTTACCCCGCGCCTGACAGTACAAGACTGCCCCTCCCGCGCCTCCTGCG
>DWHE01000497.1:0-10205 GCA_018247495.1 Satarupa nymphalis | reverse complement strand
TAATCGAAAGTGAAATAATAAATAGTATTTTATAGAGAAATGTTAAAGTGACGCGACACTTCATGTCAATGATTTCACGTAAATGAACGACGGTTAAATTAATTGGATAGACCCGCGTAGTTCCCGTTCCCGTGGGAATACCGGATAAAATATAGCCTATGTTACTCGCTGATTATGTAGCTTTCCATTGGTGAAAGAATTTTTAAAATCGGTTAATAGTTTAGGCGTGAAAGCGTAACAAAGAAACTTACATTCACATTTATAATATTTTAGGGATAATAAATATGGTAAAGATTGATTTGATTAGAATTATACTCGTATTATATTGTGGTGGAACCTATTCAGGTATGACCGAATGAGTACCACAACCATATTTATTTGGAATGTAAAGAAACCGTTGCGATTGTTGATTCATTTTCAAAGCTCGGGCGCCTCTACGCGCATAGTATTTTAAGTTAATCAACTTAATCCTCAGGAGTGGAAATGAATCTGAAACTGACCTCAGACAGAACAAATGTTCAGTTAATAATAATGTTAGCATAATACAAATACATATATTTCCGTGCATCGAAGGGTAATGGAAGCAGTCGATCGATATTTCTATCATCATATTTCGGTAAGGATGGTCGAAGGCCATTGGAACCTAACTCTTTGACATTGGTTAGTATTGGGCTGAAACCCTAGTGATTTATAAATTAATAGTAGGCCTTCTTGAATGCTCAGGTGCACGACTACGTCAGACCTTCGCAACAAAGGCTATAGTGCGTGTAGTCCGCACGACCTTGTCCGCACATCGTAATATCTGTGATAAATTATAATTCACATACATGAGAAGTTTTGCTTCACTTCCACTTGATCTGATATGAATCCATCTCATTTGTGGATTAAACGAATTCAGGGCCAGAGCGCACACGACAGCTTGAGCTTTAAATGAAATGAAATTAAATTACTTTGGTCAAAAAATTGAATTCTAAAAATAGAGGTAGATGGCTCATAGACGAAGTGTTCTCTCCAACTATCCTTAGGAAATCCATACACGGAATTTCTTTAACATTCGGTCCATTGCGAAACTGAAAGGTAGACAAATTCGATTCTTTTTAGACAATCATTCAGAGCGAGATAGACATAGAGAGAGAGTGATAGATAAATTTAGAGAAACATGCCTAAAGAAACATTCTATAGAAATTAATGTTATGCAGATACTCTTGAGACTCTCGCCGTGCGGTCAAGTGCAGCCTTAAAAAGCGTATATGTACAGAATGTAAGCAACTTTCCCGTTACACGTATTGGTGAAACGTAAATAAAAGTTATTTGTTACTAAGCTCTTCTTAAGAACATCTTTCACAATCGAATCCCTCTTCGAAAATGCGTAAAAATAATTCAGTAGGCACCGCAGAAATATATATGTGCTCTTTTAATAGGGTTCTCGAAATAATACTAATAAACAAAAACACCTATTAAATTAATAAACATTTTAACACTCACACCTCCGCTGTTGGAATACACTGTGTTTCGAGTGGCGGACACATACAGAAAACAACACAAATTGACGGCCAAAACCCAAGTACAAACATTTATCTGCCAAATAAATATCTGCCCCCATCGGGATCGAACCCGAGACACAAAGCTCGTCTGTCAGGGACACTAACCAACGAGCCACGCAGTAGTCAATTATTTAATACATAACATTATTTTAAACAATGTAAATCAATAAAGCAATATGACATTATGTTTTCTTTGAACCCAATTAAATTCGTAACCCAATTTTATTTGTACACCATTTACATAGTTGCCAGTACAGACGTACTCGAGCAATGTACAGAGGTCATATTATTTAAACATAACGCTACACACATACTGCCCGGTGACTTCGCTACTAGTATATTCATCGTAATAACAAGAATATAGGTACATTTGTACTTCACACAAAAATTTCGATAAATGTCTCTATTATTATCCCTCCATAATCAGTATTAACTACATGATGATGGGCATGTTAATTAGTGTTACATGGCTCGATAGATTTGTTAGTGACCCTGCCTGCCGAGAAAGGCCAGTCGGGTCCGACAGGAGCAAAAACGGCCAAATGTTGAAAATATATATACATGTCAGATAAATGATTTTTTTCGTTACTTGTCTCTGGTGTCCTTCGCTACTAGGTATTAATATCTACTTATGACCTCGCATTCCTTTCACCTCTTAATAAAACAAAAAAAAACAATATCATTAGTTCACAAAAAGTTGTAGTGCAAATTAAAATACATTAATAGTCTACAAAAAATCTTTCATATAAAAGCATATTGTGAACACTATTACATGACTGTTGGCTATTTTGAAGAAAATACACTTGGATTCTCAAGTAGGATGATTAAATATTATCTAAAAAACGGTATTTTCAATAGAGTGACTATTCAGACATTCTTCTGGCCGGCTTTTCTCAGTAGCGAGTTTAATTATTTTAATAATAAAATTTAATGTTTAAAATAATTCTGTGAGTTTCGATAAAATGTAAAATTTATTAACATATACAATTGGTTCTACGTGCATATATTACCGCCTTTACAATGAGGAGATCTCAGAGGGATACTTTGAATTGGTACACTCGTCAATAAATTTATCTCACCACAAAAGCGTAAAAAGAATGAAACCGGAAACGATTTTAATCTCCTGATGCTGCTTCCATATTAACCGTGAACATCGATTTTAATCGATAAAACTTGACCGCATACTTTTATTACTTAAAGCTATACTTATTTATATGTATTACACATCTCTTTATTCTTCTTCTGATATCCATTATCACGTCTACGTCAACAATAATAAGATCTATATTCGTACTGTAGTCGTAAGTGCAATAAAATAGTTAATGTATTATATCTTACAAGTTGACTTTTTTGTAATTGGGTGTTAGAATATTTTTGCAAAGTTGTTAATGTTCGACAAAAAATACGTTTTATAGAGTTGACACTAAATCTTATTATTTATGAACACTTCTAATAGAAGTAACTCGTAAATAGTAATGACGACAGCTAATCATTCTGTCGTCATAAAATTACGGGACGGTTTTTAAAAACATAAAAAAAATCGTGCACATATGTATTAACATCACTATAACGTAGATGAAGTAAGACAGACTAGTGTCTTGAAATAGACTAATTGCATTCAATGCATAAATATATGTATATCACCAAAAACATATGTAGTTAAACTTACGAATACTTTTGTACGACTTTGCCCTGGATTTAAAAGGTGGGTAGAGGTTGGACTACCAAGTAGCTCACTACTTTCCTATAAAATCATTCATTCATGTGAAACTACTTACGATGACTGTAGATCGACCGCTGATAACTTTGATAGTGGGGCAATAGCTGACACGAGAATGTACTTATACCGGTTATATTTTATTATTTAAAAACCTAATGCGCTTTCACTCACGTTTTATTTGCATATTACTACGAATGATGTATCTGTATTATATAAATGCTTTAATCTTCATCCCGGTCCACACAACCGCGTGGGAACAGTGGAAAATGTTAAATAGCTATCATACGTCAAAACCTGTTTATCGTCTAAAAATAGATTTTTAATTATATTCAGTCTTAACCCAAACGTTTTTTTCGTTAAAAATAGCGAGATCTTGATTACCAACATTTATTACTAGATAACATTGGCCATTAAGTGATATAATAATAGGTAGTTTCGAAACATGCACGCGACTATCGTAACTGTTAATTTCAAAAATTCATGACGTATCGAACAAATTGGCTCGCACTAAGATTGACAAAAAAACTAAGGCCAGCCGAGTCGTGACATCAAAACCTGCTAAGCTTTAGCATGGTTTCATTTTTTTCTGATTCGTCCTCGCTTTTGTATTTGTTTCTCAAACACATCTTCCACTTCAATTACATTTGTATAAGTATATTATGTGTACGTGTGTGTAGTTTACAGTATATATTACATTTGTTATACGCCTTAAATCTGCAATGAATTCAGTAAAATAATGTGTTAAAAAAAAGAGAAATCGCAAAATAATTGCAATTAATACTTCAGTGTCAATTATAATAAAAAATGTATTCAATGGACCTAAAACATATGCATATTAACGTATACTGATGATGACTTTCGTAAATGTTATTTTCATCGATACCCAGTTAACCCAGATCCTACTTTATCCGGATATTCCAACATTGTGTCAACGGCTCACAGACTACATGGCAACAATTTGCTTTGTACCGTCGCCGGTCCTTTTTATTTAAAGCTGTAAGAATCATTTTTATATGTCAGTTTCAATTACATCAATTAAAAGTAAGATGCACCTACTTCAAACCGCAGGTACCGTTAGTGAATATGACGCGAGAACAAGTTCAGGGTGTGGGTCGAGGTTTTATCGGCGCGCCTAAATATTATATGAACTGAAGTCCCGCTATTTGTTTTAATTTGTCGAAACCGGAGCGCCCGGGACGAGGATTTGTGTGATTACCGACTTTATACTGCGTTACAATTGATTGCTCTATTATCGCTTGATCGTATCAAGTCTATTCTGAATAATTTCCTCTATTACAGCTAGATCTTGTGGTTCATATATAAAGTGATTAGCACGTGTAATAACTATTTCTATTATCTAATGTTTAATGTATGTTCAAGTGCTATTCATGGTTTAAGATTATGATTCATGTGTACGTCAAAACATTATTATGTACCTTGATATTATATTATATGTAATATAATACATAAATGTTATCTATTTTAAAACTTAAAATATGGCATCGCGTGCTGGTAGTACCCTCGGTGAAACACGCCATTATTACACTATTTATTTATTATCGAATTTATTATTATTATTATCGAATTACACTATTTATGTAAAAAGGAACGTAAATTTATAAATTAAATCGATAAGAAACGTAGATCCATTCCATTCAATCTTAATTTTAAAAATCAGTCTAAAACCGAGTTTAGAAAACGCAAACTATATGACAATGCAGTATTATTTCTTCGCGGCAATTCAAAAAATTTTGCTATGTTATATTTGCAAAGAGGACTACTTCTTCCATCTTCCATTATACCATAATGAAAATTACAATAATGAAGATAATATCATTATACGTATAATTTTCTCTTACGGAAGTATTATGAAAATAGACTATTAAAATTGAATAAACGAGGTAGAACAATTTATTCTAACGCGTTCATATGTCATTGAAATAATTGTGTGACGGAGATAATATTGTAAGCCCATAATGATGTAACTATATTCAATAACATCAAAATTAATAATATTCGTAAAGATTTCACGTATAGTGAATTATTTTTTGTATTTGTTGATATATTGCAATTTTATATGCTATACTATGATTTTTTGTATTAGAATAACTAACTGGCATTAAGTATTAAGAGTTCATTGCAACTAAAAATTAACCAAACTTGCCCATTGTCCTCTTCTAGGTAGTTACAGTTGCATCGCTACACCTGAGTATGCTAAGATTACTAAGACGATGCCTCATATACTTAGTGCGTACCGGCACCCTCAACCTTCAAACTGAAATTCGATTTTTATTAGTATAAAAGTAGCAAACGCGCTTGCAGTTCACCTGGTGATAAGTGATCACTGCAGCTCAAGACAACTGTAACCGATTTCAAATTGGACTATTGTCCATTTCGAGATCGGTCATAGCTACTACTCCTGAGGACTAAGTTGGTGGCCTCATTTTTCCAAAGCGTTCCGGCACCCACACCCTTCAAACTGAAACACAACTCGCAAAAGTTGCTTGGCAACAGAAATAGGTGTGGTGGTACCGCCGTGGTGGAACTTGTCAACGTTGCGTTATTGTTATTCGCATAAGCTGCGAGTACTACTAGGATCCTCATTAGCAGTCATGTTCCAGTGAGATGATTTTTAATCAGTTGCAGTGCGATCAGTACACTCAGCATGCACCGTTATCACCACGCGCCGCGGGGCTCTTGTCAGCTGATCGGCGCCATTTAAATACCCATTAACATTGTTCAATGCTTCTATTGTGTGGTTCGTTTTTTGACCACTACAAAGTGATTTATTAACTTCTATTATATTGGGTTTCAAACAAAATGATAAATTTAAAAAAATCAATTAAGCTGTTTTTATTTTTGTTTGGAAAACAATATCAAAGAAAAAAATCAATATTATCAATACCATACAACATTAAATATAACACAAATAGATATAATCACTTCCAGCTGTAACGTCTATTGGATAGTAGTGATATTATGTTTAATTTAATTAATAATAATAACTATTACAGTACTCTATGAATGAAATAATTTTCGTTTTTTATTTATTTATTGCATAAGATAGATACGTTAAGTTACTCGACATTATATTTGTATTATGTTCATAGTTTTGTAAGCGTATGTAAATGAATCTAAAGTGTACAAGCTTATTAAAAACCATTGTCACGATTCCGCCACAGACGTTTCTTTGTAAATAATGTCAGTAGGAACTAGTGATTGTCTGTTAAAGACTTAACGTGTCCATATGATTCATTGTTTGGTCGTTTATGCTTTTTGTCTCTGCTCGAAGCTAATGTTGCTATCATGGGTGTTTTAAAAGGAATTTAATAAGATTTTTTTAATTTTGAGATTTTAATAAAATTTTGTGTCGTGAGAAAAGATCTCCAAGTCAGTTCATTAAAAAGAGTATACGTTAATATTACCTACACAGCACGAGAAGCCCTCCCGAGCTATCACAGCATTGCGACGCTGCATACCATTATTGAAATTTAAAAGTCAAAAACGATGATGTCACAGAATTGAAACAAGCTGCTTGCAACGCGCACGTGATTTGTATATGAGGTCGTTATTTTTTTTAAATAGCTCTAATAATATTGGCTTAATTATGAAGCACAGGTATACCAATTTCATTTGTCATTGTGTTGTACGCCCACGCCGGCCACGACTCTAAACTAAAATAACAAATAACATCTACGTGATACAAAATCATTTCTATTATTTAACTTTTGTACATTACCTATTAAATGCGTATTATTTTATTACCATACTTATTCAAGTCACGCTTGCGAGTGATTTTCAAATTTTAAATTAGACGCAGGCTGCTCATTTTGTATTTTTCGGCGTGAGCAGCAATTAATTTAAAAAGATATCGGTTGTACATAGACTACACGACACACGACAGGGCTCACATTATTTAAAAAACATAGCACATTTATTTTCATAGTGGCATATAAAATTAAATAAACGGCGGGAAAAAAATAAAGAACTAGTTTTTCAAACGCTTTGTCAAAGTTTTAATGCGACATCCACTTGAATATAGAATTTCTAGTTAAACGGACTAACTAGTTCTTTTTAAATTTCATATAAAATGTTACTTGTATATTAATCATCAATTTAATATATATTTAATAACTCTAACTTCCTTAAATATTGTCCTTTGTAGTTATAAGATTGTACTAAGATTTTAAGCTACTAACTAAAATATGGCGGTCACGGATTGATAGTTATTATTAGTACACAAAGGGGCGTGACGGCATAACAGATCGTCGCGTCGTGCCGCTTGGCGTCACGTCATACGGGTTGGTTCTAACCCTAAGGTGCGCCGAAAAGATGTTTCACGTCAAAAAAATATTCCCATAAAAAATCCAATGATATATAATGTAAACTACGAGAGTATTCTGAACATATATACATATATGTATATGCATTTTCTTCTATCCGGAACACACTTTTACAAGAACAACGTTTTACAACGCGGCAGACTCAATGTCTAGTAACGCAGTCGAACCTTATATTCTTATTCTAAACAAGCATAAGAACTGGGTACTATGATTTAAAACCAATGAACAACATGATACCCTACATATAATATTTACGTCAAATAGGTGAAGCGGAAATAGGTCAGCATTACACCTAAATAAAAATATTATTTACAGTATCATTAATTGACAAACACTCAATACAATTTTCATTGAAACAGGTAAATTATAAAACAATAGTCGTTCAATTTACAAAATGCAATTTCCTTTAAACCAATGGCTACAAACTAATTGCACCGTAATTGAGTGAAAAACACAGATGACTGGATCCAATGCTGATTTATTGTTAATTTAACAAGCTGAGCGCACGGTTCCAACAAAAAAAAGTACGTTAAAAATAGAGATTTCAATCATAACATTTATTATGGATTACATAATCATTAACATTAATCATTAATTATTTCTGTATTGTTTTCTTAAATTATAATTAAGTAGACAATATCACAAGACTCATAAAAATCATATTAAAATATTTAGCTATCGAAAAAATTCATGAAAAAAAAAAATTATTCCTATAATTTCCACTCTATATAAATCTCATTATTACTCTCATTACTATAAAACTCTCATTCCTTTATTATTATCATTTTAATGAATAAAGAACATTCCAGTTGTCTTATGTTATAGAAATTTCTTAACTTGCTTCTTAATCATTTTAATCCCTTATACACATGTTATAATGTCCTATATTTTATATTTTCTCTTTGCAAACATTGACGTATATATCATGAATATTATTATTACCATACATTCCATTAAGTGATCAAATGTCACTTCATGTTTATACTGCTCGGTTAGATTTGGCTGCACTGAAAACCAGTGTCACAGGTCACTGGGGCAATGCGGAATGCTGACGTTATTGTTTTATTAAGTTTTATAATTTGTTATGTAGATATATTTTTTGACTATAAAACTTTCTTTCCTACTACACAATTTCTGTAATATGGTGCTCTGTTAGTACAATCATCTATCAAAATTACATTAATATTTGTGTGTGTGTGTTCTATTGTTTTTTTAACAAAGTAGATGTATTAAAATTGGTAAATTGCAGTTGAGCAAAATTACCAATTCAATATTATAAAAATCAATTGGTCTTCAGTTTTCCATTATGTCCGTACCTCATATACATACCTCATTTGTTTTATAATATTCTTGGTTTATATCAACGTATTAAATTTTTATTGCAAATAACAAAAGAGTCATATTGTTTACAGGAAATGGCTGGAAGAAATTTCTTTAGCGAACAAGCATGGCCGAAAGCCGTCACTTCTGCGCGCGATGACCAAGGCATTCTGGTTCAGTTATGCCCCTTCCGGGGTCATGTTCCTTATTCAAGCGCTCATCCTCAAGTGAGTAGATGGTTAATAAACAATGTACGTTATTATCCATACATTGCTAATAACATGTTCTGTGAACTGTATGAATGTACAATTGGAGGAAATTGGGCATTGTGCCTCTCCCATACTGATCATGTAATTAGGTTGCCAATTGAATGTTCCCGGCAAGGACAAATTACCAGGCTTACGACGCTTAAATTTTTAGTCTATATAAAATTAGAAGAACCATTTGACTGTGCAGAATCAGGTAATGAAAATTAACTAGCTATAACTTAATATATTTTAAAAAAATTATATCGATATTTCCGTTAACTGAAATATAATATTTTATTCAACATTAGTCGTAGTAGAAGAATCAGGAGGAAACCATAATAAAAATAAATGACTTTTCTTAAGATTTATCAAGATATTGTTTATTTTAGACGGAACAATTGTAAAAATGATCGAATAAAATACGTCATATATTAATCATAATGTGTGTCTAAAAACTTATATTTACAGAGAGACTTACAAATTTATACAGTTGTAGTGAAGTTTAATGAAATATGTAACTTGGACTTTTAAACGCATATATCCTAATACGAATTTATCAAAGTCAAACATTATTCTTTTTAACTACTAATAATACCATTACAAGGATAACATTAATAAATCCATTTCTTCTAGACCTTTCCAGCCGGTAGCACTGAGTTTGATGCTCCAGTACTGGGAGCCAGGATCCCAGATGTCGTATGAGCAAGCGGTTTACTGCGCCACGACCGTCATCCTCATGTCACTGTTGATTGCCTTCCTCACCCACCACGGCACCTACTCAACCCAACAGTTCGGCATGAAAGTTCGCATCGCGGCCTGCTCTCTCATCTACAGAAAGGTATGCTTAGTTCATAAACCTTAATAAATAGGTAATTGAAGGATAAAATAGGCTAAAACATTCTCACTTACAATCGTGAAGGTTTGATTTCCTAAGTTATAAATTAGCTAGATTTTAACCCCGGCTTCACTCGCATTAAATCCCTTAAATAAATATATACTTACTGGAATGCTAGATGGCATGGAAGTTGCT
>DWHE01000496.1:0-10207 GCA_018247495.1 Satarupa nymphalis | reverse complement strand
AGTTATTGCTATCGGCCTATAGTTGGCCGGGTCACTGCGGTCACCCTTCTTCGGAATAGGGTGAACCAGGGCTACTTATTTAGTTTACAACAATTTAGTTATACAAAAATGTTTGCGGGTTTCGGTGTATTCTTAAAATAAATAAAAATTTATTTTTGACTATTTTAAGTAATACTTAAAAATAACAAAGTAATACTGAAACAAAAACATTGGTTCCGAAAGAAAACTGTTTTAAGATAATTTACATACAAATGGTAGTCAACAATGTAATACCCACAATAATAGTAGAAGTAGTTTCCAGTTGAATCCTAGTAAAAAATTCTGCAACTTTTCAAACACAAATTTTTCAAATTCAATCAACTTTAGGAGGCGAACTCACCAAAAATATCATGTGTTCCAACTTTCCACCATATTGTATCGCGTTTAAACTAGTTAAACATGACATTTAGGAATTATTATGCTATAAACATACTTAACATCGTTACTGACGTTTACTTCACAACCTATTAGTAGTTTGAATAGTTTTAATTATGGTTTAAATTCGGAACGAAAGAGACGGTATTACAGCCACCGCTAGGATTCTGTTTTTTTATCTCTGTTACATCTGATGTAACTCATTAAGAAATATATAAAATGCGATAAATGTGTATTTGTTCCCTATGGACTTCGAAACCGCTGGACCGATTTTGATAAAATTTTCAGTAAATTTTTATATTGGCCTATAGGTGATCTTGTGATGTTTGGTAGCGATCGGATCAACTTTTTTTTTTATTAAAAAAATTATGTACTCTTATATCTTTTGAGGAGGCTGGACAACCTCTGCCGGGTTCAGCTAGTGTAAAATAAATTCATAACTAAACTTCCATTCATGCCATTCCAGGAGGGCTACTTAAATTTATCAATTTCATTTTTGATTGTGTAACTCCACTTTACGATAGAACTGATTGAATAATTTAATTTCATTAAAGGCCAAATTATTACTAATCCTCCCTCTTGTTATCTATCATATTTATTGTTGACAATAAAAACACCTTCTTATTGTCCTTTACTCTAAAGCTCGTCAAAAGCTTAAATATTTTATTTTTGTCTATTATACAGGTAATTTAAAATCACTACCTGTCTACTGTATCTTTTTTGTACAGAATCTGTAAATAGTACAGCGCATGCCGGTAATCCTGAAAGGAAAACACGATGCTTTTAAGGGAAGTACAGGAGAGTGAAATCCTCATAATCCTGAATCTATCCTATTTTCGCATCTTAATTCTCTTTCTAAGGGAAGAGTGGATGAAATAATGTTTATTTTATTTGAATAATGGTTACCAGTAGCAATAATTAAATCTTAAACAAACTAACATTGCATTATAATATGCAATGTAGCTATTAGACCATATTTGAATTTCAATCGTGAACCTAAATTTCGGTGCAAATTGTAATTAATCAGTTATCAAATACTAATCGTTTCTGATAAATTAAGGCTAATTTGTCCGTACGATGCTAATATAATCATGCATGAGTACTTTGTAAAAGATAAATACAATATTTACTTATTGCATAGTCATTCTCATTATTTATTGAGTACATCAATACACTAACAAGACGGAGATATGTATTAAACAAGAAAATAGATATACATACATATTACGTTAGTCACTGAAGTACATAAATGAAGAATACATAAAAGCACCATATTGAGAAATTTTCATGTATACAATTATTATATTTTACATATGTAGAGTAAATGAAATAAAACCATTTTTGGTGAATAATCCCAGGAAAAAATCATCAGTAATCAGTAAATAACATCGTAATATATATTTAACTAAAGTTAACATTTTCATTAGTTTTAAATATTAACACACTAATGAAAAAAAATGCAGTACTTAAAACAATATTGGTTAGAATTCGAAATTCGAACGTGCCGTTCTAAGGGAACCCTAAGTCAGGTAAAGCTAAGCCATTAAGTGTAACATTCACAGGGGACATGAAAAGATGTGAAGAGCCTACTACCGCCAGCTTGCACTCCCGTTTCCATAGAACAAAGAACGAATAGAAATTACAAGGAAATAACATGGTATTTTTATTAATATTTCCCCTGTATTAACAGTAACCGGGTACCGTACTTTTATTATAGCGTGGATAAGTTTCAGATTTTAATTTAAAAGATGTGGACACAAAACTTACATGAGGATATCAAAATTAATCCTCAGGGGGTCTCAACGTTTTATTTATTCATCTTGATCATGCCCGCAGTCAATTTTAGGAGCGCGTAGAGAATTTTGTGCCCAAATCGAAACTCGAGCGAAACTGCGTGGCCGTTTCGGTACCCCTGCTTACGTCGACATTACGAAAATAACTTTTTTTGCTTTGATGTTAAAATAGAAAGTAAGTGATTGAATTATTGGAAGCAAACGACCATAACACTTATAGCTAAACCTAAATAGGACTGGATGTTAAACCATTGTTCTTTTTGAGTTTGGTCATAATATAGGAGGAGAATTGACGACTCCGTGGCTTGTTGGTTAGTGGCTGACTGACAAATTGTAAGTCTCGGATTAAATTCCCGATGGGAGCCGACATTTATTTGGCAGATACATTTTTGTACTTCGGTCCGGGGAATTAGTGTTGTTTTCTCTATGTGTGCGCCGCTCGCAACGCAGGATGTGAACAACCTGCTGCGGGGAGTGTGAGTGTGGAAGTTTTTTTTTATTGTTGTAAAAGTAGCAAACGGGCGTGCAATTCTCCTGGTGTTAAGCGAACGTTGCAGCCCATGACAACTGTAACCAACCTCCAATTGGACCATTGTCCATCTCGAGATCGGTCACAGCTGCGTTGCTACTGCTGAGGACTCAGTTGGTCGCATCATTTACTCAAAGCGGGCCGGCAACCACACCCTTCAAACTGAAACACAACTCGCAAGAGTTGCTTTATAGCAGAAATAGGTGTGGTGGTGGTACTGACCCGGTCGAACCTGGATAGGTTCTACCACTCTTAATCTTATGAAAGCTTTTTAATAGTGTAAGAGTTTATTTATCTATTAATTAATAGTTTCACATATTTAAAAAAAAAAGTTTTGTAAATAATCAACCTCGAAAAAAGTCCCCCATTTCGGAATAGTTACGTTCATCATGATATAGTGATCACGACATATTAGGTAAACTATACGACCGCTCATTATAAAAAAAATTATCCTTTCAAATGTTACTTACATTATTTTGAAATCAAATTACAATTTACTTTGTTATAATACGAAATCCATTTTAGCTTTCTGAAAGAGAATCCCTGTTTATTTCTACCATAAAATAAGTTAAACAATTATTTTTACGCTTAATATTTAATGGATTATTGTGCCCGAAGCGTTCGCTAACGCTCCCGACATGTACGCAAAGTAATGTTTTAATACTTGTTACGCGCTTTCAACCGAAGGTCGCAGGGACCCCGCGGCCCCGGGTGGTTTGGCGTTAAACAATTCATACATTTATATTTCCTTTGAAGTGGCGCCTGAGGCTACCCGTCAACTGCCGGGTTAACCCTCCACCTGTTTATTACACTTTGGCAATAGTGCTGCGATATTCCATCTATTTAAAAAAAGGATTGCTTAGTAAGAGCGAGAACGGGTTGATTTTGTTTTTCTAACCAAACTATATTTTGTGTCATTTTCATTTTATTTTTTAACAGTACAGATTAAATTTAAAATGAGCTACGTAGAGCCCGGGTAACATATACCAATTTTAATAATCCCTTTTCAGCGTCCATCATTAACCCTTTGAAGTGTCGCTGGGTTTAATTGTCCCCTTCTGTTTGTTAAACGGTGTCTCCGAGACACTTGTATAGACGATACCGTTCCCACAGGC
Organism: Satarupa nymphalis; assembly: GCA_018247495.1. Taxonomy (NCBI): domain Eukaryota; kingdom Metazoa; phylum Arthropoda; class Insecta; order Lepidoptera; family Hesperiidae; genus Satarupa; species Satarupa nymphalis. Next base: position 6,356 of record DWHE01000496.1, on the reverse strand, counting down.
TTATTCTGTGGCTGTTGTGAACAGTGCTTTACAATCGATGATGGAAATGTGACTTTTTGTTATCCGGGTTATAATGCGCTTTAATTTAGGAAGAAGAAAGAAACAATTTTACCGTCTAAATAAATTACAACATAATAAATTAATTTCTATTTAATAATAATTGTTTTTTAACAAATTTATTTTTCAACCCTGTATTGGTTTTTATTTTACTTTAATTATGTCTACATTATTATTCAATAGGTTTGCCGTTAAATATTTAAAAAACCAGCAAGTTCTTTCAAGTGTTAAACGTACGAAGTTAGCATATCACCTACTGCCCCAATATTACTACTAATCTTCTACCCAACAATACACGTACATTTAGGAAATATAGACGCAGGCAGTGAAATTTAATTTTTTGTTAAGACGAGCAAAAGTTATTGTATTTGTTTATCCTACCTCACGAATATTTCATATCGCGTGTAGCATAGACATATTCAATACGACCATTTTTAATATATTAGTTATAATGAAAGGATGAAACATTTAAAACAGAAGGAACATCCTGATTTCTAGAAAAGGCAGGATCTTTTACGACGCTGTAGGTAATTCCTGGTTGTAGAAAATCTCTCTACTCACGTAAGGAAATTCATCCTTGTAAACCAGCAATGGTTAGTTTCGGGCACAAAAGAATAATTACTCAAGCTCTTCTAAAGCTAAGCCACATGCTACAGCTTTTACAGGATAAAAGTTCGTCCTAATTTTGTTTAAAAAGATTGAATAGGGCACTGAAAATCTTCTAGTAGAAATAAAAAGACATGGTGGTTCATGGGATTGAATTCGAGCTTTGTTCATTTAGTAGTGGTAGTGGGTTTGATTCTGGCAGCCGCTCTCCAACTGCAACTTATTTGGAACTAGTGAACATGCTAGTTTTTGGAATGTCGAGCTTTGCAATCAACCTGTTTTTACTAATTTAGCAGATGCAAGTTTTCTGCAAGCAAACATTTAAAAAAGTTTAATTTTTCTCTTTGCATGCTTATCTTAATGAATCTACAACGGAAACAGTAACTAAAATAATTCATTATTACATATGGCAGCTTATGTATTACACGTATAGTATGAATGTTTTTCTAGATTTGAACGGGTTAGTACCTTACCACATTTTCTGCTGTGAAGCATCTCTCGCGAGTTGCGTTTCAGTTTCAAAGGTGCCGATGCGCACAAGATATGTGAGGCATCGAACTTAGTAACGAATTGTGACCGATCTTAATCGGTACAATTGTCCGATGTGTGGTTGCAATGATCACTTAAAAGGCGAAGTCATGGATGACGTCATCAATGCTTAACGGACTTTTTCAGACGGAAGTTCGTGTAATACGAATACATGAACGTCAATTTATTTTCCAAATGCAACCCCATTCAAGGGCGTGTTCAAATTAATACGAAATCGCATTTAATAACAACGCAGCCGACGTTAAAAAAGCTTGCTCCGAACAAAATTACAATAGAAGCCTCTAACCGATTCCTAGTCAACTAGGACACCAGAATAACGTACCCCGAAGACATCGAATCATCTATGATTAGTGTCTCTGATTAGTGCCATTGTAAAATTAACCACTTTGCCCTCGCTCGCTCTGTTATTAAATACAATTGTCCCCTTCTGACAATTTAGCTGTTTGATAAATGATTAACCGATTGTATTAGCTTTTTAAGGATTGTACATGATTGAATGGTATTATGTTCTTTAGTTGACATTTAATATTCTCTTTTTGATACATCTGATTGGTCACGGACTTATAGACATCAGCGGACTAAGTGATAATATGGTACCGATGCGGCTTAGTTGCCGCTATGCAGTGGGTGATAAAAACAAACATAGGAAAAGTTGAATGAAGAATCATTATCCTACTTCCTATTAATATTATAAACGCGAAAGTTTGTAAGAATGGATGTGTTTGTTACTCTTTCACGCAAAAGTTACTGAATGGATTTTGATGAAACTTTACAATAATTTAGCTTACACATCAGAATAACAGATAGGCTATAATTTATAAAGATAATTTTAAGATATTATAATTTATAAAGATAATTATAATTTTAAGGGATTTACTCCTGGAAAAAGGCCTCCGTTACTTGGTGCTACTCCTATTTGTTGGAATCCAAACTCGAGTGAAATAGACATCAGATTAGTCTTAAGCGTGACTAATTGTCTCGATGTTAAATTCGATACAAATCGAAACGTAATTAGTGTCACCGAATCCAATGTCGCGCTGTAACAAGTATTGACAGAGAAAGTGATTTACTAGCGAGAAAAAATTGTAAAACACGAGACATTTATTAATTCAGCTTTCGATATTTTGCGCATTCACATACCTATTCTGTTAAATTCGATTGTTCTATGCAACGTATAAATCCCGTAGACATACTGTAAATAATTATTCCTCGAGTATTACTAAAAATATACACAAATCACGAAAAAACCATAGAACTAGAGATTGTAGATCCTACCCTGGTTTGCTTACTTAATCCATATGTAGAAAATGAAAATAAAAACACAAGTCGGTAATTATCCTGTTGCAACGACGGGACTACGCATTCGATTGTTTATTGCCTTCTCCACCGGATGTTTCTATTCCGTCCTATTTGGTCGTCATCGTATTTATATCCCGTGCTAGGGGACTATAGAGATGAATTGAGTATTACGCTGCTCTGTTTTTTTCTTCTAATTTAGTGTTTAGCTCGCTTATTTTAAGGACTATATTACCTCGCATCCTCAAGTTGACGTTAAAAATGAATTACAAAATTAATAAATTACTCCTGAATGTTGCTGAAATTGTTTACAGTAGATTGCGCGTTTTTATTTTATCTATTTCAAAATAAAACTTTTTCGGCTACCTAAATTTGTGCTTTAACTCAAGGTTAGGTTTAGAGAGATTTTGAGATTTTATTTATTTTTGTGTGTTTTGCACTAAATTTTCTTATACTATAGGCATTGCGATAATTATTAAACTAATTAGTGGGCTAGGTTTATCCGTGTACAAATATTTTACTGTTAGCATTTATAATAATCCTTTTGTACACAAATGATCTCGCTGCCGCGACGCTGTCTGGTGTCGCAATAAGCATTATGGAGAAATCCTAAGGATTTGCCGTTGCGCTCAGACGTGACGCTGCATATCATTCACCCAACTAAGAACTAAGGCAGCGTTAGATGAGTTTTTAGAACTACCTACTACTTACCATACCGACACTCGAAATTAAAAAATACTGAGATATGGGACCTTGTTTGTAGTAATAGAACCTATTCACGCTCGTGCTCGAAAATTCCACCATCCTACTTACTACTGCTGTGTAGCAACTCTTGTTAGTGGTTTTAAAGTTGGAAGCGTGTGGGCACCGGATAAGGAGAATAAACAAGGCTACCAAATGAGTCATTAGGTTTAAAATCTCATCAGACTGACCTGAACTGGACATCGGTTACGGATTCGTTGCAGTTACCATGAGCTTTAGTGTTTACTTGAAATCAAATAAACACTATCCAAAACAACGTTAAATTCAAGAGTTTTGCGTGATATAATTGATAACAATAACGTACCATTAAATCTATTGACATAACTTAAATTATACGGTATCCGTCTGTTCGTATATCATCCCTGTAAAACATATTTTATTTGCTCATTAAATACAGCGGCATGTGGATTATCGATGGCGGCCATTGATTTTGTATGTAAGCACGTCCCTGCGTCACGACTGCGATTGCGCACTTTCTCCGACACGATTGTTCTATATTCCTACTCTGTGACATTATAACAAACTCAACTTTCAATAAACAACTTAGCGTTCGTTTCTTTTACGGATATTAAAGATGTGGAATGATCCTACTCCCAAGGTTATCCCGGTGTACTATGACAAGAATTTCTCTACGAATGGCGCGAGAACAGCACTCATAAAAGCGTAATATAGATGAATTATTTTATACCGTTTTACGTACTGGATCTATTACATATATTAAGATATACAATAATATATAAAGCTTTTACATATTATTGTATATCCTAATATTAAATCGCGCTCATCAGGGCTAATCAAAAGAATAAAATGATGCGTCTAGAAATATTTACATATGAAAACCCGCCTTCTAACTAAATTCGCAATATTATTTTTAACGTTTTTTCCCGCTTTAATATATTAGTACATTTATAATATTCTCACATTGAAGGTGACACGCGTTGTGATATTTATATGGAAAAAAATAAACTGTTTATTGTAGGAGCGAGTTGACGTTTTGGACACGGCTATCGTAAATGTAAATAATTGCAGTTCACTGACCCATGTGACGTGAGAAACCGGAATGATTCCTTTTAAATACATCATGTAATTCGGTATCTGACATCACGTGATGCTATCTCATCAGAATACGTGGTCGAGAACTCTCAGGGGCAACAACATGCACATGCATATCTCACGCATCAGACACGCATTCGTGCGCCTTGGTCTCGGGAAGCTCTCGGGTCGCAGCCAGCTCGCCGCGCGCCGAACAGTTCAATCTCGCAACAAAACACACGCTATGTTCATTTGTTTCTTTGCCATTATCTAATACGGTTTTTGCATCCAACTCGCATGAGAACACTTGCGCTTTCCCCCGATGCAATTAATTACCGATGTTATTCAACATGTGGTGCATTATTTCACGCTCCATGTGGCCGACAGTTTCCCGGTGCAGCTTACACTTGCCATGATATTGTTAGAGCTTGCGTACACGACTCTGACATTATTAGTTCGTCGAGATCGTACTTGCGTCACAGTTTGGAAATGCCAGTTTGGCGAGGCACGCGCATGTCGCAATTTGAACTAAGGTTTTTATATAATTTTATATTGTATTCGTCAGAAATACAAACGTAGTTGTACCCGATCTCAAACTTTGGTTGAGATTATGACGGGTTTTTGTTTTAAGTGCAGTGGTTACGTTGGACTCGCCCCGGCAAAACACTACGTTTTCCACCATAGCGATTTGGTAAAATTAATTATAAATAATATCCTTTTTACGGTGTAAAAATACTAGCATCAGTCGTCACATTTGGTGATATTTTTTTTAAATAAATATGATTTTGTTGGATGCTTCGTTTGCTACAGAGAAACAGTTTCGTCGAAAACGGAAATCTCATATGCGGGCGATGATTTTGTTCATCCGTTGCCACGGATATTTCAAAGTGAATATAAATTTGAAATGTTGTCGTTTAAATTTTGTCTCTGCACAGAAAACAATCTGCTAACAATTTAGTGACTTTATTAAAATTGGTCTATGCGCCGTTCCGCCTGCTATTTATGGTTTTTGGACTGAGGGGCGTTTTTTCAGTGCAGATCGCATGTAACGATGTGAACACAATAATCGTAAAAAGGGGGCGCCTTGTCGAGAAGTGCGCAAACTGTCCGCGCGGTGATAAAGGAAAATGCATTACTTCCCCTTCGAATAGCGAGTAGGGATTTTTCCTTAAAAGAAGCCCTTCAAAATGGCGGCTCAGGTCATTAATGTTCGTCTCAAGAGTACCCAAATTTAAAAGTTTACTTCCTCTTTAGTTATAAGATGCCGAAATGTATAACAGTCACATAAAATTTGGGGAGCAGGGCTGCTTATTAACAAAATTTCTGGTTGGTTTTACACGTTAATAACTTTTACATTTTATTGCCATAACAAATGTCAATACCTACCTTCACCGTTGGTAACAACGTGTCTCCTGAGGTCTAAGCTGATTTCCTCTTTTATCTTGTGCAACCAACTCTACGACTAGTTTTTGAATATGAAATAATAGTAGTAGTCGGTAGTCAAAAGAAGTTATAAAAAGTTTACCGTAGTAACTTTTAAGACTAAACTATCTCTTGCATGTTACATTACCTGTTAATATTCTTATACTGAAGCCAATTTTCAAGTGTCTACATTTGCTGACTTGTAAAATAATCTGCTGACAAAACTTACAAACCGAATGACAAATCGTAGTGGATTCAATCCGATACGATTTATTTTTACACAAGTTCAAGTTTCAAAAAAAATTATATGTTGTACTTAAAATTTCTAAAACGAAAGCAATCCTCAAGTCCACCAGACTGAAATCGCTCAAATCATTAGATATATCCAAAAGCAGTTCTTAACCGTGCTTGGACTTTTATATGTGAACTAGCTTTTACCCGCGGCTTCGCTCGCATTAAATCCCTTAAATAAATATCAAACATTTCAATAGAAATGAAATGACTCAATGTGATAACTGTACTTTATGGCTTGGCTCTCCGTAATTTTTTTTTAATGAAAAATATCCTATATCCTTCTTAATACCTTTGAGAATATGTGCACAAAGTTTCATGATAATCGGTCTAGTAGTCGG
>DWHE01000495.1:0-10208 GCA_018247495.1 Satarupa nymphalis | reverse complement strand
AGTGAATTGCATGCCCGTTTGCTACTCTTACAACAATATAAAAAAAAAAAATTAAATGCATATTTAATTTAAGCTAGGCACAGTAATAGGTAATTGAGCGCATTGAATAGCTGTGTATTAGTGCTAAGTATCAATAGTGTCTATTGGTAGATAGTAACAAGCATCCAGCTTCAATATACACTGCAACTGTTTAATTATGTTTATTTGTATGATATGGCGAACCATGCGGGTGTAAAGTTCAGCACAACTATTTGAGTACCTACAAGTATATTAAGTAAATTATTTTACAGAGGTTTAACGCTTCATTAAAATTATTACTTAATTGCAGTTTAGTTCTTATTGCTTAAAGTTAATTTTTTTTTTAAATAAACTGAGATGCCTAATGACCCGCAGTTTTTTTTAAATATTGTAATGGTTTAATATTTCAAACAAGTATCGTCGCGGAGTATAAGCTTTTTAAATTGAAACGGTACAAGTTACTAGTTTCTTTTAAATCGATTTTTCTGGACAGGAACCACGTCCTGTAAAATCTAGTCCGTTAAAACGAGGCTTCGTAAAATGGAAAGCGACGAATCGAGCTTACCTTTATTTGTTATGAGACTACTCTCATAACTATAACATAGGGGCAAGCAGTTTATCAAATGCTAAATGATCACTAGTTCAGAGTTGGTTACAGCTGCGTTGCTCCTCATGAAGACTAAGTCGCTTAAGATATTCTAAGCATTCCGGTACTCACACCCTTCAAACTGAAACACAACTCACGAGAGCATATTCTCAGAAGAAATACGTGTGGGTGGCCACCCGGTCGAAGCAGGATAGGTTGAAACAGTAACCTACAAAGTCGTCTACTTATTTGTGTTTCTCCAAAGTTTGTTCACGTACATATCAGTTAAATGCCTTCTCTAGTCGATGGCTTAATATTAGAAAATTTAACTCCTTTCTTTTCTTTTTCTCTTTTTTAAAACGAACTCTATTTAACCTTGATTGATCTTGACTACGCTCAACATTACACTTATATGGAAAAATAATTTCACCATTCGCCGAGTCGATTGATGGCACACCGGAGCTACCATCAAAAGGGTATTGCCTCTTAAAATACTATTTGCATTCGTTTCACTATTTCTTCGCAGACGTAGCCCGGGGACGTGTATTAACCAGACAGACAGGGCTTGCAGTATTACAATATATTATATCGATCTTTAAAATATGAACATAAAATATACACACACTCTTAATTTAAAGTTTTATAAAATCATTTAACATATTGCGCAAATATCGAGTCCTTTATTTCAACATACAACGATCAAAACAAAAGCAAATGTTGTTCCTAACTCGAGGAACACGGCTATGAAGTCTAGAAGTTTTTATTGAATTAAACGTGCAACCTTCAAAGGAGCATATTTTATGTGTTGTAAACTTTTCGAAACTGGTTACAGTTACATCGTTTAAGCAAATGAAACTGATATTTAAACAGCGTCTATTAAAGCTTTGCAAATACACTCAAGTATTTATTTCAGTCATATACGTAACCTACTTGGTGAAAGTACGTGTAAGTTTTCATTTTATTTTCGTAAAGACAAAATTAAATAAAACAAACGAACTATTGTTCACTGAAATGTGGTGTGTTCGTATTTGTTACTCGCGGGTTGTTACGAACTACTTCAATTTTGTTATTGTCAAATGAATTAGTTGGAACTGGAAAGTGACAATCGTCCACGCTTGATTTGACGTGGTTTTTATTTTTGAAGTTTTGCCGGAGCGTTATGACACGGGGTTATATAAAAAAATGCGACAACACATTGGTGACGTCAAACTCCACTAAAAGATGGCCGGCTACATTTTTACTTGCTGTTTTAATATAAATAATCTTTCCGATGGAACCTTATGTAACTTATATATGTATATCGTATGTATATATTAAGATTTATGTTTTCCCTATTGCCCTGAAAATTGGAACATACGTTGTAACTTGCCACTAAATGGCACATATCAACTAACTTACTTAAAGATGTAAATAAATATTAGGAAAACATGCGGGACAGCTGGTTTTCAAGTCTACTGGTGGATCAAAGTCACTCACTTTCACAGAGTGCAACCTGATACATGATTTCCCATGCAATACCAATGCAAACAGTAATACTCCGTAAAAATCTATATGTTAATACTTAAGATGAGGTCTAACAATTTTTACAATCATAAGAAATCGCCTCTACCGACGACGGCGATGGCTCTTAGGCGGGTATCATTTAATAGTGAAAACGCTATCACCAGGTATTGAACACAAGATTTCATTACGCGTAGTGGCCGGTATCGTCTTTATAGTATCATAAACGTGGAAATAACATTAAAGGGGAGCATAAAAAAGACGACCTGTGGCATTGCATTCCTGCCTTAACGCCCATGGAACGCTGAAGTTTCATTTTAGCTCGCTTTTATATTGTTAATAGTCCTGCCTATGCTTTGTCTCCTTTACAAACTTTGTTTTTAATGTTGCGTTGTGCACAAAGAATGTTTCTTTCACTCTAATTCGATTACATGGATGTGAGTGTTCATTTATTTATGCCAACGTAAAAAATTAAAAAGCGTATTATTCAGTAGAAAAAATAAACAAAGGCCCACATTGTTCAAATGTTAAACAACATTACGATATATCAATATCACAAATTTGATTCCATTCAAACACTGGTAGGTGTAACTTGAATTATTCATATTTAATACACTCAGGTACTATTCGTAAGAATATAACGGTTTAATTTAAAAAAAAATTAAATTTAAATTACGAACACGAATGGAATAAACGTGCCGCCAGATGTTACCGGTGCACCGATTACCGATATCAACGCCAATAATCTATGGTTACCGTACAACAGAGTTAATGCACTATGGGTTTGGTTCGATACAACGGAAAATAGTTGGAAAAAAATGTAGCAAACTTAGTAGATTGTACGTTCACATGTAGCTCGTTTAATACCCGTACTTTGTAAGTTTATCGCGTAAATTGTAACAGAGGGAACCAAATTAATATCGTGAATGAAATTAATTTTCCGTTATAATATACCTACCGCAAGCTATTAGGGCTGCAAGGTAGACCTTGCGTTGGCTCTATGCCAGATCGTAATGCATATACACCGTGCTATTTAATATAAAACGGCTAAATCAATGGTATACGTCACAGTAAGGCAAAATGAACGATATACCCGGTCATTGTGTAAGCATTAAAATTAACGTGCTTGTTAATTGATGCAAACAACACAGGGTAGATGCTAATGGAAGTAAGGTATCACTCCATTTAATTGCCCATATATGTGCTGAGGTTACCGTGTTAATTGGAACTAATAACGTTGTCCGTGCCCCATTCAATCTACATACACGACCATATTATGCGACGAAAACACGATTAATTCTCAATTTGTTGCTTTTATGTTCAATTATGTGAACACAAAGACATTGCGTTCGGTATTTTGTTGCAAATTGTTTTTGATTATTAACATTTTCCCCTATTATAAGTATATTGACTTCTACTTTTTCTGTTTAATCAGGAAATAGAAAAAGAACGATTACTTTTTTTTATCAAATTAAATCACTTTTTATCTTTTAAACTTTTTCCCTTGTATTGGTTAGAATTAATTGGTATTCTTGAAAGGCGTTTTCGGCGTTTCATTACAGTTATTTTTTCATGTACACCGTACTAAAAACGGTAATTACATTGCCTCTAGGTAGATCAGCATTTTATATTAACGAGAGAGGCTTAAAACTCTTTATTAACTATATTTTTCGGTATTTTTTTGAAATACATAAGTCGAGTCTTTCCAGTGCTTAGAGCCAAGTAAGTAAAGAGGCGCGTAAAACAATAACGAAGTGTAAACAGGAGGCTTGGAGGCAGTTCAAGTAAGTAACGTAGCTAATATATTACTCAGGCGAACAAAGTGCCTCGTTTGTACTAAGACCAATAGTCGGACAATGCATTAGTTAAATGGATACGCTAAGCTCCGCAGTTCCCTCTAAGTTACTCGACAATCCGACCAGAAACTTAGATCACCGCTGTTTGGAATCCAATCGCAAACAACGTGAAGGCAAATTAAACGTCAATGCTGATGTCAACTTTTGAATCTACAAATGGATTCGGCTTGGATTCATCGAAAGGTATTAGAATCTTTGTATTTCGATGGGCGATGTCCGTGACTTCGGTTTGCTTATTCCAACACAGTATGAACAATTTACATTATTTATTTAGCAAGTAAGAAAAAAAAACATGACGTCATATATCATTAAATATTGCTATTTTCAGATAGTAATAGCGAGGAGAAATGATCCCGTGTAAGGTTATTAACGGTTACCCCTGACTTGTAGTGATCACTCAGAAAGTTTGACTGTCACTTGTTAATTATTGCGCAAAAAAAATCATTCCGTCTCAATTTTCTTTGCTGTACACTAGATATGATACATAAAAAAACATGGCATCGTAAAAACGTGTATATAGTCGAGTATACTCCAGAGGGAGATTAACCCCCTGATGATATGAGACCTGTAGTCCTACACTAGTGTATAGTGTAGTGGGTTGAAACCAACTCCGCATAACAAAGCTTACTATGTCGGTCGAACGATAACAATATAATGAATATTTTAAGTAAATTCTTGCTGCAAAGAAAAGCAAAGTAGTATTCGCTATTTTATAGTCTCCAGTGTATTCTACGATGTATGTATAAGGCATAATTGTCAAGAGGAGATGGTAGCACTGGATGCAATATTCAAACGCTCTGTGACGGGACGCCAGGGAAACACCTACATACATACATGCTCGAATATGTTGCTGATTGCTCTGAGAATAGCGGCGCTGCTATGCATCTGGCACTGTACTCCAAGAGTAAAAAAGCAATTGTCTTGTTTGCGGGTACAATAACCGTTGTGGGTTAACTTTAAAAATACTTTTTAATGTTGAGGTTTATGATTTTTTAAAATATATACATATGAACCGTGGTTAAGATAGTACTCGTAGACGCGATTCTAACGGCTCTGGTGGCTGTGACCTGGCTTTCTGAAATGCAGCCCACGAATTGGAATCCCAACCCGGGCAAAACGGTTGTCTGACAAATTAATGTTTCTTCATCGGTGTTAGGTCTTTATAGTATACTGTTTGTGTCGACGCTTTTTGTAACACAAATAATCCTAGTGTAAGGTTGATTGTACAGGTCTGTAAATATTTTTAAAAAAACATCTCAGTACTAGAGTACAGTATTATTTCATCATTAGATTTTTTTACTCTTTATGGCCACAGGTTTTTTTAAATTTATTTAAAACAATAAATCAATTAATATTTTAAATACGTGGACACAAAATTATGTTTTAAATCTTCCTATATCTAAGCAATCATGCATAAATGCGATCACTATTGTTGCATTTATAAATGCAACACACATACACACATTCATTACGATGATACGGCACACCAGGGGCACGCAGGCAGACACACAAACGGGTATGTGTAGTTGATTGCCCGGAGAATTACTTCACGGCCAGAATCTGCTACGCTAAGGCATTTATGAGAAAAAGCAATTGCGCTGTTTGCTCATAAAATGGCTCTCGTGGGCGCAACTCAAAATACACTGTTTGAACATTTTAAAATATTTAACAAATTTTATTTTTGCTTCATCAATTTATTTACATTTAAATTAACTAGATATAACCACGGGACATTGTTTCGTGTTTTACAATTATATTAGAAAAAAAATTACACAGCCAAATATTTTAAGCTTAACCACAGATTGCAGGTTTAACAAAAAAAAATACTAACGCGCACCTGCGTTACGTGGATTGAAAAAATCATTTTTTCTTCAGACTGGAGACTATTGGCAGAGGTCGTGCGTTGTCAACCGTACATATTTGTTCACACACGCCAACGCATGCATGAAATCCTATTTTACGGCTCGTATCCTTCCGTTTAGAGCGCCTTTTGAATGGGTCGCGTCTGAGCCCGAGCGAATATCTTGCCCCGTGCCGCCCAGCAGTCACGTTAAAAATCGATAAGATCTATGAAATTCCGGGTTCTATGTTAATGCAGCGGGTTAGAAAATAGATGGTGATCCTTTTTTCGTTGTAGACGTTGTATAGTACTTTTATAAAGTTGCGGTAATAGTATTTTTTATGTAGCTACTAAACCTAACTATGTATTTATTTTTGATTCATGCTACTTTACATGATTTACAGTTCATTTTAATTTCAGCTGAATAATTTTTTAAACAACTTGTAACTTTGCTCTCTAATATTTGTTTGTATTGAACGGTTACGTGGTCGAGTACGAAATGGAACGTCCATCGGCATTCATCGCATCGTCGAAAGGTTCATTAAAATGCGCGGAACAATAAACGGCACCCCGCGGGACCTTCCCCAACTCGCAGAGTTTGAACCGCATTTCAATCTGTTATTCCGTATTATTCCCCTTATTGTGTTAACAGCTATATGGTCCAGAATAAAAACAACATGTTAAAACATTTTATTTTGTTTCGCATCGGCCAATTAATAATTCTGATACCGAAACGAAGCAGGTTAAGAGATTCTTGACACAGTAACTCGACGAACAGTCAGTACACTCTAAAGAGCAAACCAAAAACATTGCATGTATGAAGCCAACGTTTTATTCATTAACAAGATTTCATTTTTTTTATTTAATAAAAGGAACATGATATTTTTATTTATTTCAAAATACAAATTAATATGTATCACTCGTAATCGATGGGTTTCAGGTAAATCTATGGCAATATATTAATTTCATTGATTTAACATTTGTTCGTAAAGTATTATAAATAAACAATAATGTTAAATTCATTATTCATCGACATTACGAAATTTCGGCGTATATGTCCTAAATAACTTTTAAACGTAATGTTCTTATTATATTTATTACAGCACATTTACAAGAACTTTACTACAAGGAATAAACATTTTTGTTTAAATTTATTAAAAAAAATTAATGAAGCACCTTGCAGTAATGTTCTCTCCACGCTTAGCGCGGCATTCAAAACTTTATCTTGCAAACTTATTATCGAAGTCTGACATCTGATACAGAATGCATCACCTCTACCTAGATTATGTTATAATATTAGTATCATACAGAGGGGATTAAATCTTAAGCGTTAGAGCGGTTTGCATATACCTCACAATTGTGTTTCTGAATGTAAGAAATAAGAACAGAAGAATATAAAAAGAAATAAGAAGAAGTAATAACTTCTACCAGTTATGTTTCAGATTGAAGCATGTGGTTACAGGGTTACTTTGTATGAAGCGAAGTTACGATCGCTATAGATACAATGACGTCATAAGCGTAGAGGCGAGCAAGTTTAGTAAGTCCACTTCTAATCAATATACAAAACCTGATTCCCGACATGACTTAGTGTAGCTGTGGTACTACCGTATTCTAACCATTCACAAACACAGTAAAATAACTTCAAAGCTATAAAATTTCTGATGATAGTGTTTAGTAGAGTTACTAGGAGTTTACAGTGAAGCAGATAGCGATTTACGGCATTTTTATAGAAAGAAAAATGAGAATCCTAAGTAAAACTATTAATACGAAAAAAAAAACAAAATTTGTAACCCTCTGTAGTTACACTACAATATTTTAACATTACGAGTATACTTGAATGTCGCGTATAATTTATCATGATTGTCGCTTTACAGTGCTACGCCTAAACGTTGTAGATGATATCTATGCCAGTGTATCGCCGCTTTACCTGATATCTGACGGGTAACCTATATTTAATGTTATGCAACCTCCCTTAACAATATTTTGACGTTTTGAAATTTTCTAACAATACCAAAATATTAGTTTCAACAGGTAAAATAATGATTGCGGGCTGCTTAGGGCGATTATACATAGCCTTTTTTATTGGTATAATAATAGCAAAACTTACAAAAATAGTATTGACTAATCACTCTAAGACTGACTGACCCAGGATGACTGACACCAACTTATAAATGGATTAAGTGGGCAGCTTCATAAATCCGGAAATGACGGCGCTACATCATTAGAAATTGAAAAATAGTTTGAAGAAACGACTTAACATCGGAATTACATGTAACCGTGGTAATCTTTGGTAGGTCAATGATAAATGTTAATTCCATTATGATTTCGTTCTACCGATTAATATTTATTAAATACATACTATATTCTGTGTTCGGTTGGAGTTCGAGTATCGGTTGGAAATCAACTTTGTAATTGATTTAAACAAATATAATGGTATAATATACTGACGAGAAGTTACTTGTTAGGTTGTACGATCTACGGCATTTAATATTCACAGAACAGATACATAGATATACAATGGGTAGCACCATATTTCAATATCTGTGCAACAACAAAAGGTGTCATTTCCATTAATATTCATATCATAAATAAATCTGTCGGTTCGGAAATAACGATATGAACGTTATTCATTTATGTATAAAAGAAATCATGATATATTATTTTAATTACTGTAGCATTGTATGCATACAGTGTACATTCTACACATATTCATATCATAAACAAAGATGTTGATATCGAAATATACGAGTAGCGCACATAAATTATATCGAGCTTAAATTCACGGATTAACAAGTGTGCACACGTGGGCTTATATGAATAAAATTAGCTTTGCACGATTCGCCGCCAATTCCATGAAATTGTACTTTTCAATTTTGCAGCATGTTTGTGTACATTAGCTATGTGTGTTGCCTCACCCCCAGAGAGGGCAATTAATGGTAAAACCAAGTAACAAAATGGGTAGTTTGTTTATTTTGGATACCATACATTATATGTGAATTCATATGATGCATAGTTTAGTTTGATATTAAACCGAAATGGCTAATATGTTGATATATAAATAATAAATTGTTTACCAAGCAATCCAAAGCACTCAACAGTTAATAAATTGGTTTACAAACAAAAAGGCTCTTGAATTTTGCTAGATATTTTAACTTAATGTAATTATGATGCAATTAAAAACATGAAATGAGCTGTAAATATTAAATATTTTTAAAGACTAATATCATTTTAATTCTTTTGGTTCTTTATTAGTCACTGATTATTGTTTTAAAAAATCTTTTCAGTTTTCGTTCAATGTATCGTTCGCTATTAGCTTAGTGTTATACAAGTACTTTATCAAACAGTTGACGTGCAATATTTATTGTCGACTTCTGTAACTCTATCGTTTCAATCTACATGCAAGCTTCAAAAATTTGCGAACTTTTATATTTACTATTAAGAAGTTTTGTGTACTATAAAAAAGCATTTAGCAAGGCAACAGCTAATACATATTTCAAGAACATATTAAAATATTTAAATACACCAAACTATATTGTCGCATCATACATCATGTGGCATGTACATTGCAAAGGATCATGTTATTGGCAATTTATTCATGTTGAGTTGGAGTAGGGTCTTTACAAGCTCATCAATCAAGCGATAATAATTAATGTGACACGATCTGTCTATTATGCAGGGGTCACTCAGCCTGCTTCGCTGCAGATTGAGCTGTTGATTTGATTAACCACTGCGTCTTCATGCATGTGTCACATCATACTGTAGTGATTTGAAGAACACACGAAGATTAAACAATGAACAATGTCATCAATGTTTCATAGCTTAAAATTTCATAATGGTATATATTTTCGTAATATGTAAACCACATTATAATAACACAGTTGTTGAATTTTTATGTTACACTCAGTAATTGTAAATTTTTATTCAATTTGAATTCGTATTTTAATAATTTAAATAAATAAAAATGTATTTAACTACTTTATTTATTTTATACTTTATTTAGGTTAAGTTATTTAAACAGTTTTTTTAACATTTTGCAGAACATTTAATATATTGACCTACGCTGAAATGGCCCGATAAAATTTGAATAAACTGATAGAGCACCAACGAGCGAATCTTAAAAAACGCTAAAACTGGGAACCGAAATCTAATTATTAAATATCTAGTAAGAAAAAATGTTGTTTTCAAAATACTGAAATTTATACTTTTTATAGGAGTAGCAAATGGGCGTGCAGTTTATGTGGTATAAAGTGACCATCGCAGCAGAGCCCAATCTGGAATTAGAGCATTGTCCAGTTCGAGGTCACCGCTGCCTTACTACTGCTGAATACAAAGTTGATCACCTCAAACATCATAAGCCTATATAACTACCTTCAGGCTGAAAAAAAATTATCAAGAGTTGGTTCATAGC
>DWHE01000494.1:0-10212 GCA_018247495.1 Satarupa nymphalis | reverse complement strand
CTGCCGCGGGCGCTGCTGCGCGGCCGCCTCGGGGGCGTTGAGGTCGCCGATCAGTTAGCTGTTATTAGGTACGACGCATGTTCTAGCGGTGTATTGTGTATTGTCTTCGGTTTAAAGAATATTTAATGTCTACAGAAAATTGTAATTTCTCCAGGAAGACTACTTAAAATAACCTTATTAAATGGGTTTCTTCTTTAATTTTTATTTTGGGACTTTCCTAAGCAATACAAGTCATCAATGCTAAGCCATGGAGGAAAGAACGATCTTGGTTAATTTGGCAACCATTTTGTGACCGGTGGCATTCTATGTTGGGCACATAAAATCTTACGTCCACTAAAATTTAAATCCTAAATAAGGTTTATTATATACAAATATTTGTCTTAAGAAAATATTGAAAAAAATTGCGCCATAATAATCCCTAAGTCGAAGGAAAATGAATGAAATAAAAAAAGAAACTTACAAGGAAAAATAAAACATTGTTCTTATCGATCAACATATTTTTTACAGATATTTATTAGAAACATTCAAATTTTTGGACGTGACGCGAGTGGCCGTGTGGGGCTGGGGCTACGGCGGCTACGTCACGGCCATGCTGCTCGGCTCGCAGCAATCCACTCTCAAGTGCGGGATCGCCGTTTCGCCTATCACAGATTGGTTATATTACAGTAAGCACCTCATTCGATATGTCCGGAAAACCTTGCTCGGTCGGTATCTCCATGTAAACTTTCTTGTACATTTTGTTAAAGCGCATTGGACCACGTTTGACAATGTAGGCAGGCAATCTATACATAAAGTACATAAACGCTAACGTCATATAAAACAACCGAAGTTCAGCAGTGCTTGAGGAGTATCACGTCATCAGACCATTTCCTTTGTTATTCTGTTAGGTTGCAACATGTGCTAGTGACTGATGCCTCCGCTAATCTACACCGGTGTGTGCGCGTATCAAACCACCTGCTAAGTTACAGATTAATTAAGACCGTCCGTAATAAGTAAAGCGGTGGACCGTTTACGAAATAGCATCGTACCTTTGTTGAAAACCGGTCTGAAATCGGTCCAAAGAATGCCACACGTGTCGCTCCAGACGCGGCGTTCACGGAGCGCATCCTGGGCCAGCCGTCCGTGAACTACAAGGGCTACGTGGAGGCGGACGCGTCGCAGCGCGCGCACCACGTGCCGCCGCACGCGCTGTACCTGGTGCACGGCATGGCCGACATGAGCGCGCCATACCCGCACGCGCTGCAGCTCGCGCGCGCGCTCACCGACGCGGGCGTGCTTTTCCGCTACCAGGTGACTCGCTGACCGCTGACATATGTATATTTACTTTATATTATATATGTATTTATATATAAATTTAATTTATAACCAAGCACAAATGAGCCGGATCGATCAATGTCACGTCATTCGCTTCAACAACTGATTGTGAGCAGCGAGCATATCAGAAGATGCTCACAAAGTAACCATACTCACTGATACTACTCCCTAAACTCTAGCCACTCACTGTAGAAGTCACGACTTATGATTTCATGGTGTAATTTTTGAAAGTGATGGAACCCTATCCAATATTCGACTGTATAACCATCAAGGCCGTAACTAATTCTGTCGTAATCCATTTATCAAGCAATTAAGTTATTTCATATTAAGCTAACCAACGTGTTTACAATCATACTTTACAATTTAAAAAAATTACTAACAATCTCACTAGTTCCACCCACTAGTTTATTAAGTGCTATTCTTTCCCCATCTTCCAGGCCTACGCAGACGAGGGGCACGACCTGAAAGGTGTCATAGAACACGTGTACCGCTCCATGGAGGACTTTCTTCGCGAGTGCCTCTCGCTCGATCCCGAGGACACCAAGCTGCCTCCGCCCGACAGATAAGAGTGGCGAGCCGCCGCGGGCGCCCTGCCTCTCAAATCATGTTCACTGACGAACAATTTTACAATTTGTAAATATATATTTGATATAGTGCTTTAAAACGTGTTCCATTTCGTTCTGACCCCGTCGCCGGGTCCGTGACTGTTCAAACGCGAGAGCTACTTGTGATTAGTATAGAGATTGGTGTCTTATGATAAAATGAGTATAATATAATACGTACTTATTTATTAGATTTAGACAAGTAATTTTTAAAAATAACTAGATAGACAATCGCAACGTGAAGCTAAAAAGTCTAGATCATTCGAATCGAACTCTTACTCATTGATAAATTAAAACGTCGCTTCAGTGACTGTCGCCTTGATTGTCTTTACTGTCTTCTAGAATGTGTCCGAGATTATAAAATTACAAACGACGTACCAATTTGATATTGCTTCATCGAACCTGCTGACCTCGACCTCGGTTTCAATGCGATTCTCAATCGGTAACCACCGAAATGACAACTCGAACTTCTAACGTGTCCATATACATTGGTTAAGTTTTTCAATGTGTGAAATAAATGCAGTGGTTTTTTCAGTTGGCTACATTTTGAAACCGTGCCTCGGCTAGTCCTATATGCGGCAATTTTGTCGTCTCGAGATTCCACTCCTTTTCCGAAAGCTAGATAGACGATTACGAAGAATAGGACGAAATGATAAAACCATTTAAAAGTGCTCCGTAATTATAGTAACATACTTAATTATCCGGTATATCGGACGGATCAACGACAAAAATTAAAACTCTGTTGATAAATCATTGTGATCATTTATAGTATTTCGAGCTTTCCCCTAGGCTTTTACTGTTCTTACTTTACTACCTCTATCTAAGATAATAAGCTTTTCTAAATCTCTACTTACAGTGAGTCTTTTTCTAAAATTATTTATATATCTTATGTTGTTTGTAAAAAAAAGTTAAATATTATTAAACTAAGTAATATAATAATGTCGTCGATATCGATGTTGTTACTGAATTACATAAACTAATGAAGAGCTTATCATTTAGGGAAACTAGGCCTTTTACAACGTAGACGTTTTGTTCGAAAGTAATTTACAGATTTTTTTAATGTTACGTTTTATATAATTATAGCGCTGTTACGTGTAATACCTCGTGCGACGATGTACATAATAGATGTTAGTCGCGTTCAACGATATCCCGATGATCAGCATTGTATAGAGAATAATTGTAATGTTTAGAAATGAAGTGACCTTGATCATCCGTAACCTTAGCCGCTTTCGCTCCATCATTAAATCGATATCCATCATCGATGAACGAATATTGTAACGATTAATACTTTAGATTTTAATTCGATACACGAATTCCATTAGTGTTGTCACATCATCACTGTGAATAAGTAAAAACCGGAGTAATTTTTTTTTCATGCCGTAAAATTCAGATAACAGTAATCGTCGCCTGAGGGCATGGATACCGGAAGAGAGTTCAATGCGTTACAGGCTTTGTAGGAGAAATCTTTTCTTCGTTATTGAAGAACCCCATGTCACAGCACCCCGGAACAGGTTCAAATGAAAAATCCATGAATGCACGTCCTTGATAGAAATTAACGCGCAAATCTGACCGTGGACGACCCCCTCCAATACACTCGGTGCGAATGGATCTCATGTCCCAGCGCGTAGTGCTGCTCGAGCAATTCTTCGATAACTCAAAAAAGGTACATCAATCGAACCATTTTCTTTTTTAAACTTTTGATTCAAATGTCTAGTAGATCTATTGCCTCTTCCGTTTGCTTCTGATCCTA
This sequence comes from Satarupa nymphalis, assembly GCA_018247495.1. Lineage (NCBI taxonomy): Eukaryota > Metazoa > Arthropoda > Insecta > Lepidoptera > Hesperiidae > Satarupa > Satarupa nymphalis. The sequence continues at coordinate 6,546 of DWHE01000494.1, read as the reverse complement.
CATCTAATACTTATTTGTATTCTTCATGGATTTGTGTATCTTATTAAGAACTAAAGTATAGATTACATGGTGTACTTAGCTCTTAAGACAGTGTTGAATATTTATAATGTCACCTCATTACTCTTTAAACCTTTATAATATCAGTTCTAATGAACTGGAAATACAATATCGTAAGGATATGATAATATTAGTAACTACCTCGTTGTCTGTGCCTATTCAAAATTATCACTCGTTTTGCTATTAAAGATATTTCCAATTAAATATCTATTACAAATGTACATAATTCGATAGTATGGTTATATTGATATTATTGTTTCATTTACTAATCCTCGTACTTAGGGTTCCATTCTACCAGGTATGCGATATATTTTTTGAAAGTAAAGTTTTAGAAAGGAGTCAATGATGCTTTGTTACTAATGCTCGGTGTAATTATGAGTTCGTGCCCGGCTCCGAGCGAGCGAATCGTATTCCCTACATAACTCAGGTTTGGAGGAAATGGACATAGCTTTGCTCTTGATCACCGCTTAGCTCCCTCATAAATATCTGATAAATAGGCACCTTTGAATTCGTGTTTATAAAATTAAAAAATATATCTTGCACACTCACTTTTATTACTAATATTATCAAATTTTTGCTTCAAAATGTATTTTAATACATATTACCACACTTACATGTTACCATCCACTTTGAATAAGATCATTATTTCAGTATAGATTTATTACATAACCCGCTTTCATTGGTAAGTAATGAAATATATCAACAGATTCGATTTTTAAATCTTGAAACAGGTATCATTCACAGACATGTACAAAGTAGAGGAACAGAGCTAGTCACATATTCACAGTTCCGTAACATATTTTGTAGGCAGTCGAAGTCGGCTTGTCCACTACCAGAGTAAAATTATTATAGTTAATTATAAAAAAAAACAGGCCGTGTGTATATTACGAAAGTGACTTATTTTAACGTAGTTTCTGAATGTTGCGGAAACTTCCATCGAGTCGCAGTAGTGACGAATGTTGATCCGCACCGAACAGACGGTGAAATTACCGGTAACTTAATATTGGGTACCGGTACTCGACGAGGAATTATCATTGTTAGGACATAAACGTATTTAGCGTGCCCAGAGACGGTTCTTAGATGTCTACGAATGGCACAATTGTTATTAATTTCTAAGACAAATTAGATAACTCGTTGTTGTTGTATAGAGATAAACGTCTGCCGATATTTGTAAGTGTTATCGGATTACCTGCATAGACGCATATCGTACATTCCATGTTCGTGAAGACTGCCAATTTGGTCTAAATTTTACAATTAAAATACCTACGATACGTCGATGAGATTAATTTCGATCGCCATTATGGTCTTAAGGATGCTGTGATTCTTCTATTGCATAATTTTAAAGATATTGTATAAAATCTTACGGATAATAATATTATGATACCTCCATCTTGATATTACGTAGGGCCTAGTCAAATCGGATTCGTTGTAATTATTAAATGTAATCCTATAAGGTGAATATTATTTTAGGTATTTCGGAAATCTTCCATAGTGAAATATTAACAATATTGCTTTCTCTCCAAAAAAAACTAAGTAACACACAGACAATATGTACGATACGGCCACGCTTCATTTGAGATTTTATAGTACATAATTGTAAATCGAGAGAGTTCGAAACCGGGTGCTTTAAAAATATACATCATGTTATATGTACTGATTTCTTTAGCGAATGTTCTCTAGTTATACAAAATACATATTACTTGCTAGTGGAGGAATGCCCTGTACGTAAAAATCAAGTGCGAGAGTGGAAGTTACGTTACCGTTTGTGAGTAAGGGCACCTTTGCTAGGCGAAGGTGGCTGATGCGTTAATTGATAAGAGTCTAAAATTTATTTAATCTCGAGATGATCTACTCAATCGATGAGAGGTTAATTGCAGATAACACCAATTTAAATCGTGTAGATATAGGAACATTAATATATTGTGAATGGTTGTTACTAAATCTTAGCACGGATACCTATTGTTTGCACACAGCTTCTTCCTCGTGAATTCCTTTCATGAGGTTTATAATCCTTTAGTCTTCCAGTGTAGCGAAAGCTTCCATACCATAAGAATTATACTTACTCTTGGGGCAGGAAAGTAGCAACTATGTGATGACTATGTCAATTATTTCCCCATACCAGCTCTGATCGGCTACGTTAAATTATTTTGTTACCTCACTTGAAATTAATCTATTAAACTTAGTTTAGACGTTGTCCTAGTTTTCCTCGGATTCAATGGATGTGGTTAAAAGACGTGATCGGTGTCGCTGTTAGTAACCAACGCCTGATTGTACTCGACATTTATTTATTGAGCCACCAACATACTGTACACTTTGACTTGATAAATTACAGAGTATAATGGAATAACTAATTAGTGCCAGTATACTTAAAGGCGACGACAGCATAATATGTAACAAAACCAAAAATCTGTTAGTTAAAACTTAAAGTTAGTGATTTATTTTTTTAAAGTACATTTCTTTGAGTTTACCTATGCGGTCTGAAAACTAATCAACCTCATTAAGTTTAAAAGCCTCATTAGCTTCTCTTACCATTCTATTGAGAGGAGCACTTTTTCCTAAATTTGACCTGCACAGCGAACCCTTAAACATGTTATAATTGCAATTTCGCGTGTGACATGTGTGAATATTATTTAAAGGTCTACATTTAAAGGTTTTTTTTTCTATTTTCAAAATTTTTGTTTACGTTTCGAATCAAATACAAATAGAAATTTTTTAATACTCGTATAAATCTTACTCGTATAATATTATATGACTAGATATTTTTCCGATCCATGGAGTTTTTCCATATAGATAAATTGATGTGACGGTGATGTTAGTCGTGGTGACTGTTACCAAAACTACCGTTTAAATTTGTAGTACCAATAGTAATCGTTAAGGTGGACACACAAGAATTTGAAGCCGTTTTATAAATGTCGAATTAAAATTTTTTGTAAGGTAAAGGCAATATATCGGCATTGGAGGGCCCTCGTGAGAATGCGGGCCCTAGGCAGGGGGTCTCATGTGCCCTTATTGTAAAAACAGTATTATCCACGACAGAACAATCAGTACATTGAAATACTAAGTCCCATTCGTGCCATTTCTGTCGCAACAGTTTGTCACCGAATCTTCAGTTTTGAAATATTTGTTATCTGTGGAAAATTATGTCGAGTACAGTCGGTGTAGTAGTGTCCGCCTTCGTAACTAGAGTGGAGCGGTATGCTCCTTAGCAGTTAGATTGGTGGCAAGTGCGATATTGAAGACAATAATACATATTTGCCCCGTTACCTACGATTTTAATAATAAAGCTCAATGTGAACTTACATTAGTATTCATGTCAAAAACCTTCAGAAAAAATAGGAAATCATAAATGTTATCAAAGTACTAATTATTGTATTCAATAACGCTCCCTTCGTTGGCCCTAGAAAACATGTTGTTGTTAATCAGTGTTACATAATCTTATCGTCTCGTTTGAAAGTTACAGTGTTGTATAGATTGGTACGTTTTATTTGTAAATTCTGAGATTATTCTGTTATTATTATTGTAAAGTTTCTTTTATTAAATAAAATTTTCATAATCGTTCAACGAGATGTTTTATTCGCGACCCAGTTTGAAGACGTTCTATGTTCTATTAAACCATTTCTATTTGTCGACCGCTTCATGCTGAGCTCCTTTGGCGCACTTTCCGTTGCAACTTCTGTTCCAATTTTCAGCGCTACGGAAGTATCTTTCCAAATGTTCATTTTTTAATATAACGTCAGATGCGCTCACGTACGCGTTGGACGTTGTACTGCTGAATGCTGTCTCCGAATTGCAGTTTGGATGTGATAAGTTCCGCATCAATTCATAATGGGAAAAATTCATTGACATCATAGAAGCGCTGTCTGCTCCATGGTTATAATTGCGGTCAGCCAAACCGTCAATAAACATATTATTTGATGCCAAGCTATGCCTCACGGGACTCGTGTGCGGAGTGTTTGGACTGTATTCGCCGTCTACTATCTTTCTTTTCTTCAAACGACCTAAAGCCATGTCCAAGGACCGAACTGCTTCGTTCGCGTTGAAAGAATTACGTTTTGGTGGTTCACATTTAAATTTTAACGACGCCGCGGATGGTCCGACACTGAATGATTTGGCTTTGTTCACATATTTAATTTCGTTGGGGAATTCGGTATTGCTTTCCATTATCTTGTTGACTAAGTAATTTTTAAAATAATACCTTACAACATTCCTAAAAATATAAAGTAATTGCAAATGAAGGACTTTCAATACAAAATTTCATTTTATAAATCACGAAAGACTAATTTTTTACTTCATTACACATTGACAGTGTCAATTTTTATTAACGTCTGTCAGAATATAACGACATCTATCGTCGGCGGGCAGCAGCTTTTCAATTTTAGCGTTATGAAATAATAAATGTCGAGGTTTCTTGAATTTCGACATTTCAACTACCGCTGACTAGTAATGCAGATATTGTTCCTTTAATAATATTTAACGTGATATTGCAGCAAGTATTTGAATAAAAAGATAGTTAAAACAGTGTATTATAGCTCCATCTATATAACTTCCTTACAAACTAAATCATTAGCCATTGACGTAGCACTTCTCATGGTTCAAAAATTTTACTAGATGGCAGTAGTATCTCTACTTAAGAGATGTGTATTCACCAGATGGCGCCCATAGTGCAAAACAGATTTCCACATGAAGAACATTTTGTACAGGGAACGAAATTTTTTTTTTTTTTTGCTACATGACACTGTAAATAATGTAGTAAAATATTAAATTTAATAAAAGTCGTAAAAGGAAAAAATAAAAGAAGGATAATCAAGTTTTAATAACAATTATTATATTTTAGTGTCGTAATTCGATGAACTCTGCTAGAACTGTAGATTGTTAATTGCGAAAAAAGTTGTTTGTTTAAATATTTATCCCAAAAAGTCGCCATTAATGATTTTCGAAGGTATGTAGGAATCGCAAAGGGCCGCCGCGGTCGGGGCCACGGCTTCGGTCTCAGCCTTCACCCCACTATTTAGCATCGCTTGTAATTCTCCCTTAATGCTGGAACCTGTGAAATTGAATTAAAATAGCAGCTGTACACCGATAAAATGAGTAACAAAATATTTCTATTAAGATCTATAATCTGCTGTAAAGTAACTTAACTAAGTAACTGCTGTAGTAGTAGGAATGCCTGCATTTATAAGCCGCCTCGCCTCAGTGCTCGAAAAGCAATATTTTTATGTTGAATTCATCACATCCAAATAATCATCAATGTTTTGATATGAAAACGTTCAGACATATTTTTTACCTATGGCAGTTTCCAAGTATGGTCTTTTCATAATTGATAGTAATTTGCGTTTATCAATACTGGTGAGGTGCAGCCGAGCATTCGTCGGGACTAAAGTCATTACGTCACTGTAACGAACTCCCAGCAGTAATAAGGAACTGCAAGCGAGAGACGAGGAAAGGTGGGATTGAGCCTGTAATTGACAAAGCATACCTAAATCGTTAAGAGAAAGCTAAATAAAAATAAATATTTTTATTTTTTCGTTCTGGCCCTGGTAAAAGGACTGCAGTCTAAATGACCTTAAGTAGACGGCTAGTTACTGTTGGATTCAGAGGGGCAGGACTGGTCGCAGAGATCGCACTCTGAGGGAGGATGGATGGATTTGAAGCTAAATTTTTCCAGTTGTAATCTATTCTATCCAGGTATTTTTTTATTTTATTGGTAGTAGCAAAGGAGCAGGAAACGAGCGTACAATTCGCTTGGTATTAAGTGATTACTGCAGCCCATGACAACAGCAACCAACCACAAATTAGATTATTATCCAGTTCGAGTTCGGTCACAATTGCGTTGCTACTCCTGAGGGCTTAGTTGGTCGCATCATTTATTTAAAACGTGCCGGCACCCACAACCTTCAAACTGAATCACAACTCGCAAAAGCTGCTTCACAGCAGAAATACGTTCCACCACTAAACAGTTGCGATGTGATATTTCATAACGTACATTTCAGGTGAGTAACATTAAAAAAACATTGACAAAGAATCCAAGGATATCCCGTTAAAGGTTATTACGATGAATTTAGAAATTCTAACTATAGCGTTTTTACCAAAGAACCATATTTGTAAGTAAGGAATATCTCGTAGCCGTGCGGATCGTGGTCCACCAGCGCCAATGCTTTTACTCGCAACTCCTTCACGAGTCGACATAGAAGTTGTCGAGTGCATACGTCCGGGTAGCCCTTTCCCTTTAAATTGAATTGTTTTAGTTATTTGTTATTCTGTCGATTGTATTTACATGAAAAATATTTTCGTTCACTATATTTTTAATCTATACAAATTATGAATATAATTGAAGTGTATGTTTGGAATGTCAACATAGCAAAGCTTTATACGATACTTTTAACAAAAAAAACAATGTTTAATTTTTTGTCTGTCTGTCTGTTTGTGCCGGCTAATCTCCGAAACGGTTGGGCTGATTTTGATAAAACTTTCACTTGGAAATAGCCGATG
>DWHE01000493.1:0-10216 GCA_018247495.1 Satarupa nymphalis | reverse complement strand
TCTCTGTCCCTATATCCCTATGTATGCTTAAATCTTTAAAACTACGCAACGGATTTTGATGCGGTTTTTTTAATAGACAGAGTGATTGAAGAGGAAGGTTTATATGTATAATAACATCCATTAAATATATTAGGCGGTATGAGTTTCGCCGGGTCAGCTAGTATAAAATAATTGTTAATTACGTCGCCTACAAGTGTTGGATGTAAAAGTTCTGCTGGGACTACATTATTATAAAATCACAAATAGACACCTAACTCGGAAAATTTGAAATTTGAAAATTTGGAATTTTTGAAAGGAAATTTAGAATCACGAGTGCACAGTCATAATGCAAGCTGTCACGTTACACGTAGTAAATTCATTTGCATATATTCTCTACAAGGATCTCGGTTCGCGCGCCGTGTGCTAACTTATTATTCGCAAATTAGTAGTAAATTGAAATTCCTCTTGTTTTAGGCTTTTGTGTTATGACAACAACAGAGAAATTTATGAAAAGATGAACTTATTGTTCGAAAATAACAATGCATCTCGAGAATGCACATGTTTGAAGTTGGTTAATGTGTTAATGGAATTCTTGTTAAAATATTTAAAACAATAACATTCGACGGCTTCGAAGATAACTGTAACTAAGGAAATGCAAACAATACACCATAAAACAATCAAAAACATGAGCGCAGAACAAACATACACGTAAATGTTCGTCCGGCGGAAAATCGAATCGGGACCCTTGGTTCTGCTTCAGTTTCGCTATAGAGCTACTTAATTATTTATTATTCAAGTGTACTGCCCAGTACATGTATTCGTATTATTAAAAATAACGTTGTGTGTGATTAACATGCGATCATAGAAGAAAAGCAAAGTCGAACTTGATTGGTATTTGAAGCATTGGTATTTTTTTTATATACTTAGGTCCGACAGAGGATTACGGGCGACCTGATGGTAAGTGGTTACCGTCACCTATGAACACGTGCAACACCAAAGGAATAACAAATGTGCTGCCGGCCTCGAAGGAAGTTTTTCAGACTCTTCTTGAAAGACCCCATATTGTAGCGTCCCGGCAACACCTCAGATGGAATCTCATTCCTTCATGGTATTGGTATTGGATTGGTATTTAACGATTGGCGTTTGTTAGCGCTTCTATTTTCTACATTTACATTCCTAAACTTCCGAAGGTAGTTTAATAAAGGTAATTCAACTAGTACATACGGCGATTTAACGCAAATAGCATTTTCTACGCGCTAACTATTGGACTAAAAAGATACTCATAAAGACTTACTTCTGAGGATAGAACGTATCCAATTCGACCGGGTGAGTACCACCACCCATACTTGTATTGAGTTTAGTTACAGTTGTCATGGGCTGCAGAAAAAATCCCTTAATACCAGGTGTACTGGATGCCCGTGTTACTCTTCAAATAGTAAAAAAACATGTAACCCAAAAAAAATTACTCAATACTAACCTAACGAATATCATATTATAGGTACGTTGTATACTGAACAACTACGCTAATCTCGTCTAAGCACGAATAGGGCAGACGTATTTAATTATTCAGGGCAGAACACCTGACAGCACAGACCGATAAAGGACGAAAATCGTTTTTTCCTTTACGACCTCCCGACAGTTTAATTAGACGTAAATGACGATCAAAAAGCTAATAAAACTTGCTAATAAAATCTGTAATTCCAGCTCGCTGTGAAATTCGAAACGACTCGTACAATTGACTCCGGTTCGAACGGACGTTAATCTCAATACTTTTGTTTTATTGCAGTTGTCATTTTTTTATTAATATAAGAGTAGCAAACGAGCTTGCAGTTCACCTATGTAAGTAATCGGACCGTCTGGTTCAGCATTGGTCACAACTGTGCCATTAGTCCTTTATTTTCGTTGGAAAATTCGTTATGGATACCTGTAGGAGTGAGGGCTGATTGGAGGTGCCGGGTACGCACCAGCTAAAACCCTACAGTGTTCCAACATATCGTGTTGCTGACGGAATAACAGACGCGCTCGGCGTTCCAACATATCGTGTTACCAATGGAGAGACGGAGGCGCTCGGTGTTACAACATAGCGAGTTAATGGCTTTGTAAAGGAGCCACAAGGTGTTCCAATATAGCATGTTACTAATGGTGTAACGGAGGTGCTCGATGTTACAACATAGCGCTTTACTGATGGACTAGCGGAGATGCGCGCACTTCCGCGACTACGGTACTGCATACTAAATGTTGGATCCAATCCTTTTTTTTACTGCTTAATATAATGGCTTGCCGGGAACTTGCGACACCCACGAAGGCCTTCTCTTTGCAAGGCTTCCTGGCTCCATAGTCCAGATACGGTCATTCAAAGGGAAGACGGCGTTCGTTAACAAGGTTTCTCTACCCTACTCTTTTGCGACGGATCGGCTAACTACTCCTAGTTTAACCCTACCTTTAAAAAAAACAAAAGTGCGAAGTTAATATCAGCTATTGCCAATACGGCAAGAAAAACCAACCAATGAAGAATCATATAAAAATTTTATACCACGGTGCCTAGTAACGTTGCAAGCTGAAATGTGCGATAAGTGCTGGATTCCCGGTCTCGAAGGCTGGAGCTAATGGCGTGTGGGGAGATTGCATAACTTATAGCAATTTTCCTCTATTTTACCCGAAAGCAACGCGTCATTTGCTCGGCTCGTCTTAACGGAACGCAATGAAAGGGAGGAAGCTACCCAAATCACTGGTCTGGCAAATAGATCGACAGACTATAGACGCTTACCTGTTGTTACTTAGCGTTCACTTTGTGCAGACTTTTATCCTATAAAATACTCGTTAACTACCTAAATAGGCTTTCCCAAAATCGTTTTCACTCACATTTATTTCAAACGAAAATTTAGGATTGTGTTCGGCTTCCCTCGTTTATCGTAGCAGTGAATTATGCCATCAGCTAAGTGTGCGAACCTCTACCATGAGATCACGCTACCCCTGTATTTGCCAAATTAGACCAGCTTGGCAACTGGTTTTCCTCAAAGCTGCTGAGTCCTGAAGAAATATTGTACACGATTATAATCCGGCGAATTTAAAAGAATCGAAAAATGATTATTCGTGCTAGAACCCGTCCAGGTCCTACCGGGTTGGTACTAGCACGGCAACTACAACTATATCTGCTGTGAAGTAATTCTTGCGAGTTGTATTTCAGTTTCAAGTGTATGGGTGATGGAATACTTAGGATAAATGAGCTAAGTAACTTAGTCAGAAGAGCCTATGATTGACTCCGAACTGAATAATTTTCTAATTTGAGATGGGTTCAAGTTGTCATGGCTGCAATAGTCACTTTTATTTTTTGGTACTTTCTCGAAATGGGTTTTTTTATGTTTATCATAGCTTTGCTTGAAGTGGACGTAGGATGAACTTACTCTCGAGGTTTACCTGGGCACTGAACCATGGTCTTCATTAATAAAGGCGTAAAACTATATCTCCTACAAAGCTGACAACGATTGACTCCTCTGATATTACTAGTGTCAATAGACGACGTTGACCACTTACCATCATCTGACTTATCTACTTCCTGTCTTACACAAAAATATAGTTGGACTAAAAATATCGGCAATTCAATAAAATATTCAACATATTACAAAAACATTCTCGAGATGCTTGTGCCGAGATGGTTGTTTCAATTTCGATGTCCCTTGTTACTCGCGACAAGGGCCCTACAAATAAAAGTCGCTTTTCAGCCGCTTGTCGTCAGTTACGCTTTTTACGACGCTGTAAAATATTGAGCTTTTACACACACGCGAGCCTGAAAGAGAGAGTCAAATAAATACTAATAAAAATTACGTATAACCCCGAACCAGTCATTACACTTACCGCAATATTTCACAAATACCCAAAAACCCGACAAGAAACCTACCTATATGCGACATAAACGTTTACTCTGGACGGAAATCGAACTTAGGAATTGCAGTTGGTCCGTTGGCGTCATTACAAATAGGGGCAATGTGTCGTACTGGTTTTCCTTGGTTTCTTATATTTCGCTTTATTCGTTGTATGGTAATGCAGTGTGAAGGGTATGGGTGCCATGCTTTGGATAAATGACGCGACTCACTTAGTCTTCAGGAGTAGTAACGCAACTGCGCCGATCTCGAGATGGACAATGGTCCAATTCGAATTTGGTTACAGTTGTCATGGGCTGCAACGATCACTTAACACCAGGCGGACTGCATGCCCGTTTGATACTCTTATATGAATATAAAAAAAGGAAAAAATTAAATAATGTCTTTCTTAAATACCCATTAACATTAGTTCAAGAAAATAAAATAAAATAATAAACTGTGGAACATTGTGTAAGATAATAATATATCACAGATAATCATGTAAAAAGTTTTTACTGTTCTTTCTGAATTAGTAATTTATGCAAACAAGTTTTTCTCGCAATTTTTCTCATTGTTCAGTTTTTCTCGTAAATTGTACCATTTTAATGATGATTTCTTCATTGTGTTAATATTTTTTTTATACACCTTACAAAAAGCTGTTAACGTCGTAATTATAATGCCTGCTTTTAAATTTATTTATGTATTTATCTACCAACAAGAGCACTTAATATATCGTGTAGTAATTTAAAAATGGAATTTATAATTCCTTTTTTTAATGTACTGAAATGTAGGAATGAGGCAAACGATCCACGTGGTGACATGTGGGAAAAACCAGAGGATAATTCTGTTCAAACGTGGCTTACACATATTCTGGAACAAGCGCCATTCCAATGCAAAGCTCAACGTTTGTGTTACGGTACGGCTATGCATTATTTAGCCCTTTCATCAAGCGGCTAAGCTAACTTTCTGTCTGTGACATCATCAGCTTAGCATACACGTTATATTATAATCAGAGCTTTAAACCCAATAGAAAGTATTCGCACATTAATGGGCATTAAAACATTAACGACGCAGACCTCATTGCTTCAATAAGCAATTAAGACGGAAGTTTCTAAGCCTCATAAACGCCTTAAACTGGGCTTAAAGTATGCTCAATAAATGAAAGTGCGCTTAATATACTCTCCGAAGCACGAAAGTAGAAAATTTGTTTTGCTTCGCTTTGCCGGTCATCTATCCAAGCGCTAGCCGGTGCGTCACTTGTGAGACATATTACTACTTGGACACAAAACTGAGATTCTGAGCGATTCACAGAGGCAGTACATCGCTCTTTTAAAACCTACTGCGGCTTTGTCGAATTCAATAATCTCGACCAAAATAACGAGAAAAAATTAGGTAGTGTCGAGTAGATATAAATACATTCAGGTTTTTTTTTACTGATATACGAGTAGCAAACGGGCATGCAATTCACCTGGTGCTAAGTGAACGTTGCAGCCCACGACAATTGTAACCAACCTCAAATGGGACTGTTGTCCATTTCGAGATCGGTCACAGCTGCGTTGCTACTCCTAAGGACTAAGTTGGTCGCCTCATTTATCCAAAGCGTGCCGGCACTCACACGCTTAGATTTAGAACTTTGTATGTTGGAATCAGATCTATCAACATTCAGCTTGCATATATCTAGTCCAGGCCTCCCTAATTAGATGTTCGTACGACCAACAAGACGTATTCCAATATTTGCTTTGGGCGTCTTAAATCACATTTACTTACGTCTGTAACAAGCGGGCAGGTACCGGTATATTTGTGGACAGATAAAATTTAGTTTGGCCTGATCAAATTCAAGTCATGTAGTCGGCTCGAACAACGGTAACCACACGGGATAGTCAACCGCACACAAAATACCTATTCGCCTAAATGGTCCCCGTATTTGCAACCTAAAACGATCTAGTTAAAATAACCTTACATCCAAATATCTCAATTGGGTCCATTGTTATTTACGGTTCAATATAGGCTGTCTGTGCTAGTGTTTTTTTCTTAATTATCTAATATATTTTCAATCGCTAATATCATTATAAATAAATACAATTTAAGTTTGTTTGTGATATTAAAATAACAGCTTTTTACTAAATGAGTATACAGTACTTTTAACACACAAAAAAACAACTAAATTTTTTTGTCTGCGTGTTTGTTCCGGCTACCGAATATATCCAAAACGATTGGACCGATATTGGCAGGTCTTTCACTGGCAGATATCTTGTGTTATAAAGAGTTAAGAGTTACTTAGGCTACTGTTATTTAAGTAATAAATTTAAAAATGTAATAACAGATACTCAGGCCGAACAACAACGACCTAATTTTACCAGTTAAGGGTATACAACACTGAGTTTAATAATTTCTAGGCAAGACTACATTATTATCGTGACAACACAAAAGTATTATAAATTATTAGTAAAACAAATTTGCATTATTTATTTTCAGTTAAGGAATAAAGAATTTTAATATAAGTAGCAATGTCCATTAATTCCAACTAACTCCAATTGTCCAATGCAAAAACTAATTTAATTATCTATTAAGAACTAAATTTAAATTCTATTAGAAGCACATTACCCAACCGACTCCTATTTGACGTTCTCCAAGAGTATTCTAATGACATTATTAATATAAAACTTGTCGGCCACAGCTATCTTGATGATAAACTCGGGAGCGAAGACTCAATCTGCAAACACAAATATAAAGCTAATTAAAAAGTTTCTAACTAAATTATGAGAAGGGTTGCGATGGTCTCCGTACCAAGATTGTAGCGAAGATTTAATCAAAGTGGGTGTTATCGCGAGGAATGTGAGACGGGCGACGCAGTACGAGCGACTGTAACGTGACAAAGTTTCGTGGTACCAAAGCAAATGTTTGCTCGACAGTTGCGCCAACAAACATCGGTCTCGCATTCAGAGAATTCCAAATTTAGATTATATATTCATAACAGGCGCCGTGGATCTGTTCATTTCGTGAATCCCAGGGGAGATACCGTTAGTAACAGCTTTGGTGCCAGTAAGTGCCGTTCGTCTATTTGTTCGAGTGTTAGAAAAGCTTAAACTATAAATATTCTCCATACGTATTGTTATATTAGGTCCGGTTTGCGTTTTCTTATGTATCGAACAAAAGCCCATTTTAATTTTTCCTTGAGCAAGACACGGGTTAAGAAAGGCCGGATCACTCCTATTGCCTAAATTTGCCCGTAGGCGATCGTTTTACGTATACCATATACTTATATACCATAGGTCACTCAACTCACGCATTTATTTAGATATATAAAAAATTCTTAGAAAACATTCTTATATTTTACGTTTTTACAGAAGTGAATCTGGATCGATCGTTATCACAATACACGTGTATAAGTAAATTCTTTTATTCAAATCAATTAAGCATTACATTTAATTTACCGGTAAAATAACGTGTAACAATCGCCAATCGCGCCATGAACATACCTTCATAGGGCATTGCGTTTAATCACGTAGAGTTCCATAAAAACAAGAAGCGCATGTACAGTCCCATCGGACTATTAATCCGAGTCGACGTTAGAGCGCGACAAAGGCGAGTCAGCTCATAAAATTTATAGGCGATCGAATGAGATAATATGGTCGACGTTAAGAGCAGCTTAGACAGTTTGGAAATTTAAATGTGAAGTAAGTTTTGCGAGATTGCGCAGTATAAATCAGCGAGGCGCGGGCGCGGCTCGTCAGCGCGGGGCGATAAATCCGCGGCTCCCCTGAGCGCACCGTCACGCCGTCCTCCATCTTCCAACGCGTGTCCTTCGCCACGTGTGCTTCCACGTGTAGGGATTTCGAGCTATGATTTATGCAGTAGCAAACAGAAGCTAGTTGCGAAGTGGTGCAAAACGTTTCACGTAATTCATATTTAACCGTATTAATATTGAACGTTTCCTACTAATATATTCAATTAATTTATATGTTCGTAGTTTCTATTGGGTTCTGAAGAAATTTCCACAGTTTAGGACTTTGAAATTTGTTGGACTTACGCAGATATACAAGATAATATAAAAGTTCGTGACATTGCAAAGGAAGCATTATCTACGCTAGAAGTTTCATACATACCTATTGTCATGCGTAACTCTATAAATATGTCCATAACATTATAGAAATGTAGGAGAGGAGTACATATACGTACCATAACACACATTTCTACTGTCAATGAACTGTCGCAAATACTGTTTTTTTTTAAAGGGTGTGAGTGTCTCCGCAGGATGTATGAGGTGGCTGACATAACGAGTAGCAAAGCTTCTATTTCTGAACTTATCGAGGTCAATTATCCAACTTGATTTTTAATCGAATTTATTTTTTACAGTAACTTTGGTCTGTAATTTACATTTATCTTCCGCAAGTCTTCCAACCTAAACAATTAAAAATAATAGATTTTTTTTAAATATCACGCCTATTTTAAATGCGTACTTAAATATACCCTCAGTTGAATTGTTCTCACCAAATTAATTAAATAATAAATTTCCACGTTTCTTACTTATCCCGTCTGTCAACTGTAGCGTCCAAGGTATTTTCCGCTAACTTCGTCTAATTCTTTTTCACGCTACATTTCAAGAATCTTATTTTTGTAATTACAAAAATGTCTAGTACGCCAACGTTATCCTTAATTGCTGAACATAAAAATTCCATTTAAATTTCCCTTTTAACGATCAAGGAGGAGTGTCTAATTGTTATAATACACTCGTTTGCGTATTTTTATTGTCCGTACAATAATTAGAACATAACGGTACGTCGCGTTTAAAATAGGCCAGTAATTAAACTTTTGTTTGGAGAAAGCAAAACAATATAACAGGGGTTTTAAATAGAGAAGGGAGGTCAGCAAGGCGGGAAATGTTTTTATAAGAAATGGAAAGAAAAGCAGTTTACTGCTTATCAGTAAGAAGGTACTTTTAAAAAGTTTAGTGAAAAGGATCCACTCCAAAAAGTTTACTGAAAGAACTGTTTGAAATCGTGTGTTCATGTTAAATTAAAATTTTAGTAAGATATAAGGTTATTACTTATTCCTAAACATATTATTTATGCCTTAGGGAAAGCAACTAAACGACAGGGCGCAAACAGGATATTAGTGCGGTTTTAGGACTGACTCGTGATCAATATGGGAAGCAGTGATCACTTCACACCGTGAACTAAAAACCCATTTGCTACTTCCGTTGTAGGTAAATAAGCCCATAGGTATTTTATGGTATCAGATTGTATATTTCAAAAAGTTAAAACTTAAAAGTATTGTACTTTAAACTTTGATGACAATAAACTGTAGTCAACTTCAAATTAGACCATCGGTTATCCTGGAATCGGTCACAGCTGCGTTGCTACTCCTGAGGATTCAGTTAGTCGCCACATATACTTTAAAAGGCCCGGCACTCACACCTATCAAATTGAAATAAAAAACAAGGTATATACAAGGAAGGAACACTATTAGAGAAGCCATTCAGTACTGTACCTAATGGTGCTATACAAAATTCATCTTTAATTATTTAAAAACTAAGAGTTAATAATCCAGTTAAATTTAAACTCATCCATTACATAAAGTAACACACGAATGAATGTGTTATCTGAATCGATTAACTTGAATAGTTTTCAATCGTTTTAAATCTCCTTTGACCTACAAATTGCATATCAATCGGTCCTTTTGATAAACTGGTGTGAAATCAGAATGATTTTGAACAAAAAAAAATCCACTTCGAAGTGGATCACAGCTGCGTTGTTACTCCTGTGAACTAAATTGCTTAATTCATATATCCTGTCGTTTGCCGGCTGCTGCGCTCTTTAAACTGAAACGCAACTCGTAACAGTTGCTTCGCAGCAGAACTACATTCTGAGAGTGAAGTTTATTTATTTATTCACCTAAAATCAAAATCGATTTTAATCATAAAGTGCGTTGCTTAGTTTTATCCTTTTAAAATATCAATAGACATCAAAAATACCCTCTGTAAACGTAAAAAATAATCTTTTAATTATACTCATCTACCCTTGCTACGAAAACGTATATCACAGCAGCTTTGCTTAGATACTTGAGGTGTGAACCAAAAATAGATTAATCTACAAAGTTACTCTATTATAAGTTGTTAGGGAAGTTAAAGTGAAATTGGTTTAAGTCGACAAATTCCGTGCGCAGTTCGACGAGTGCGCGCTCCAGCTAACTTTGCTGAAACTGTCTCCATGACAGCTATCTACTACTACACAAGCAGTAAATAACGTATATTTAACCTTACATATAGGCAAGTAAAGTGAGCAAGGTATAGGCTAGTTTTTTTATATATTTCACTATACAACCATTCGAAATATTTTTACTCTATATTATTTAAACATGTCAATGATTTCATTTAT
>DWHE01000492.1:0-10222 GCA_018247495.1 Satarupa nymphalis | reverse complement strand
TTATTACAATTCCTTCAATAATTAATAGAAAGGAACTTCGTTCCATCCGGGTGTCCCTTGACACCTCTCAAGTTTTTTTTTACTAGGAATACTTTATCCATAAAATTATATGCATGCGCAATTTTTCTTGGGAAAAAATGCACACTTCCATTTTAATCCATAATGTTAGCACGATCTGAAGGACTACGCAAATTGTCCAAATAAACTTGTGACATGTATAACATACATGATGTTACTGACAACCCTGAATTACGTGTAAAAAATACAATGAATGTACATGTAAATTTCGTTATTCGTTAGCTTATGTTGTAAGCTCAAAGTATCATAAGTACGTCAACCCTAAAATCGTTAGATACTTGAAAGTATCGTAATAATAGGGCTAACAAAAACTGATGTTCACGTATATGCTATGGCGCCGTGTTAGTCGTGGAACGTTTGTGAAATTGTTAAGACATTATTTTTAGCGCGGGCTGCACTCAGCTGGGCAAAGCTCAGTTTAACGCCGAATTGAATCATAAAGGAACATTGACGTCAATGTTGCGTTATACCCACACACCTTCATCCCAACAGCTAGTGAAATAGTACTACAAACCAAATGATAACGATGCGTCCAGTAGACTGATAAAGTAAATTACAATTATGAATCAAGAAACGTTTTGATTTCATTACAGCTTTAAAAATGTTATATAACAATACCAAAAAATGTTATATCCATCTATTTGAGAGATAACGGATGACGGCGCAATTTAAATAATTACTTTCAAAAGTCCTGCAGCATTTGAAGCGCAGTTTATCCTTTGAGCCATTGTATTGAGCGATTTCCTTACAATTACTTTTCATTTATTGCGCGAGAATGCTTAATTAAAAAGCAATTTGTTGTAGTTTATATCTAAGCTTTTAAGATTTCAGTAGCTTGGAAAAGGATAGTGCTAAAAGACAATACGAATAGTTAGATTAGTTCGTTAAAAAAAGGTAACCACTTTCCAACCCCCAAGTTAGCTCTCGGCACTTGTAAGTAAATATTCATACACTTCACACCGGAAACTCTGCGCTGCTTGCATCATCACAGTTCAGAAATAGAAATAGGTTGGCTTAAAATAAACATAGGTTTTTATAAATTGCATATTACTTAATATACTATAAATTTACTTTATAAAGTTACATTTAGTGGTAATTTATCCTGATCACATGTCAACTGCTCATACTGCTTCATTTCCTTTCTTATCTTCAAATCTTCCACAAAGCATCTTCCTCGGACTTCCACTTTCCCTTCCACATTCAATTATAACGCAACTTAAATCATTGCAACAAAAAAGGAGGTGACTTTATTAAATGAACAGATAGTCACATTGGCGAATTAAAAAAAAAAAACAAGAAAACGTGACATGAAGACTGATTGTACAAAGGGTCTCGTTTCGCTAATCAGACGATGGTTGCGCCGCCGGAATAACGAGCCCGGCTGATTACTTCGCATCCTTTCTACTTTCTACATGCCTTGGCCTCACTTAATAATACTGATTTAATTACGTGGATGTCGCCGAAATGCAATATTTGTATATGAGGATACTTAAATCAAAGAAAAAATTCACAAGAGAAACTTCGGAAAGAGAAGAGTTATAAGATACGTGTTTTTCGTCTCTCGAGGAGAGAGATAATATAATATCCATAATAACAGATATAATATAATAATAATAAAAGATAAAAAATAAAATATAGCCCATGTTACTATTAAGAGTCTATTTTGTAGATGAGTAATTTTTTTTGGTGTAAGAATACCGAACGGGTATGCAGTTTACTTTGTGTTGAGTGATTACTGTAGTCCTTGAAACTATAAATTTGGCCGCCTCATGTATCCTAAGCTATGGTAGTGGTGCTGACTCAGTCGGCCCTGGACAGGTCCTGGCCACACTATATAGTATATGCGATAAATGTAGTATAAGATCATTATTCAACGATAATTCTATAAAGCATGCTTATATTTTAATAAGAAATTTTCTTCATTACAATTAATTAAGAAAATCTTCAGAATCGTAACTTCACCTAACCGTCAAGCTGGAGATAATGTATTAAAATCAATTCTCCAACATATAATTTTGCGTCGTAATTCTGTAGGTACGCTTACAATCGGAATTCCGTACTATTTATACGGTATCTAATTAATTTGTATCTCCGTTATATATATGTTTTTGGTAAATTACGAGTATTACCGTTTGCCACGTTCGCCAACCGTAAATTATGGTGTTCATTTTGTTGTAGTCATGAAAAGAATGAAATGAAAACTCCATTTACGGGTGGTAATATCTTTTTTAAGATACGACGGCACTGCTATCCGGATAAAGATTTTTTTTTATTATTTTTCTGTAGATGGTTCTCAAATAGTTACGTACATAATATAGATACAATTTCTATATGAGTCTATGGTTCAGAGATACGGAACAGTAGTCGCGTTGGTCTATGATTTATTAAGATAATGGTTTTTTTTTTGTTTTTTTTACATCGGTCAAACCATTTGCTACTCTCATTCTAATAAAAATAATACAATAAATTTTACTTATATTTAAATTTATTTATTAACATAAAAATTATTAATTATTTTATTAAACTTAATATATTCGGACTCAATTTTAAATAAACATTCATTTATGATCTTATATGATGCTCAATATTCTTCATTAGTTTGTATGTACCAAATTTTTAGCTAACCTAACACAAACACATTTAAGGTGAGCTGTTGATTTATCCAAGATGTTGTTTTACAACTTAAAAGTTTGAAATACAGTTGTTTAATAACACAAACTCCACGTAGGATTCAACGCCAGCGGAATCGAATTAAACGCTCCATCTTCATTGAAATTAAGTTAAGTGCCATCGGGTGTACACTGTATACTACAGTCGTTTTATTTTTCAATAACTAAGTCTCTCTGAAGACATCTTTGAGATTTCCAGTCAAAATGTCAAAATATCCAACCCTTTTCCAAAGCAGCCATGGAGATATTTATCCAATCATTTCTTTATTACGCCATAAAATAGGCTGGAACGGGGTCTGAATATATCTGCAAGATTAATCCTCGTATACTTCATTAAGCGTCCACATAAATTTTTTATAATTCAAGCCATAAAACAGAAATGTTTCAACACATTGCGCGTGTTCAATGCAATAACAATTAACTACACGTTTTATCGCTGGTAAATATTTAGTTGAACGCTGCTCGTATTCTTTCCGGTGAAATTCTAAGTAATACTCGTAACACATATCTTTACTATACATATGCGATGATAAACTCAAAATAGCGGGGTCATTTCGGCTTGTTTTCAGGCCATTCTCGCTTCAATTCCGTAATTAATGAAAAAAAATTGTATGATACGAAAAAAAATATATATTTCATAAAAATTATGGACTCTATTTTTGTAAACAATTTACTAGTGTAAATATGTGTATGTTATTTTTATACAAATTAAAGTCGACATAATAATTATGATAGCGACATTGAAAACGATACTCTTCGTTTATATCGGTATACTTAGCTTGAAAGGGTGACCGAGTAAGGTTTTTTAAGAGGGTTTTATTTCTTTAGGGTACCCGTACGTGAACTTATCTGCTGCTGTTTAAATTATTGATGTGAAATCAAGAGACGTGTTGCTAACTGGTATTTGTTTACTAATCCCACTGAAGAATTTTTGTCTAAGTTTTCCTCCATATAACGTAAAAATAATGGTAACCAGAATAACAAACAAATAAAATGTAACATGATTTATAACAGGAACATGCGTCTATAGAGATTTTTATTATCCTGCTTTATTCCTTTGTTACTAAAATAACCGTTATTATATTTTGTAAATATTGTACGGCTGCTTTGTATAACTGATGAATATTTATATTGTAGTAGCAGTGGCTCATATGTTAAAAAATCTTATATATCATATACATCTTAATAAAAAAAAGTATATAGTGTACTTACCAACGCACGGAATAACGACATGTGCATATGCAGGCGATCAGCCGGCGGCTGCGGCTGCAAAGTGACCGCACATTGCGATCCTTGCCCCTTCAGCGTCCTCTTCAATGGGAACGGTCACTTTTCAGTTATCATATAAGTAAATTTAAAAATCTTCAGTACTGGTGTTACTGGGAATACCGATACGCGCGACGCGGCCGCTAAACGTAAAGTATCGATGTTTACGTTCAGCGCGGAAGAAATCGGCTCCGGGCGGGCGAGCGCCCACGAGGTTGAAGCCAACTGGCGCTCGCTTTGGGCGGGCGGCCGCACCCCTTTGCCCTTACCCCGCACCCACCGGTACCTTACGAATACTTTACATTCCATCACACCTGGAAGCCTTGTTTGAAATGCTTTTTAATACTATTTCACTTGAATTTAGCAAGTATGTTACACCGTACGATCTTTATCGTTGTATCAGAACAAAAATAAGTATTATTATCGTACGTACGAAATATTCCGAACGGCGTTTAAACGCCAGTTTACGCGTCTAATAATAATCGAGCCTAGTAACAGTAGACACGTGTGAATTCTAGTGAGCTTTACCTTCGTAACATTAAAACGGGCAGTAATCATAGTCATGAAACAATGTCGATGTGCTTTATTATTTAAAATTAGAACTTATCCATCCAGTTACCCAGACACATCGAAATATATCTCAAAACCAACCTGTCATTGTATCACAAGAAAGTATCAGATGCTTTTCACAGCGGGTTCTGTATACGATAACCGATCTATCTGACAAGACCAAAACGGTCGTAAAAAGTTATCAATATGAAGTCATACGTAGAACGTTCTCGATCGAACCCTATAAATTTGATTCAATAAAAGAGTACTAATAAAAAATTAAGTATTATCTATAATAATGACAAAATTTTAATAAATAAAAACGTTTTAAAACAAAAGACTCATTAGGATGTGCAGGCTAATTGCGTTTAGTAGTGATAATTAGCGTTGTTTGATTGTGAATCGAAATGGATAGATCGCGTGGAATATTAAAAAACATTAACCTTCCACAACAAAAATATAATAATGTAAGTACATAAATAATAACTTTTGTATGTAAACACAAAAAAAAATTTCAACCTTATCATTTTAGTTTACTATATTTTAGAAGACTCATACAATCACATAAAAGATGTGTCGAAATCAATAATACTTAAGCATAAATCAACACCAACGAGAGATGAACATAACAGAATTTATTTATTTTAATTTTTTGTAATAGTACACAAAATATCTACACTTTAGCACAAGCAAAAGCTTTTTAATGCGAAGTTTTAATTCAGCATTTCTCTAAAATTCATCACAGGATCCTTATTAATATGAGAATAGATGAACGTAACGTAAACAAAGTGCTGAGTTTTTCGAATGAACAAATTCTCCGAATTCCGGATATTGAGGGCGGTTGTCGCCAAAGGTTACCCCGCTACTTATATAATACCAAATTTAAGATCTAAGCGCCACCTTTGGTTTGATCGCTTCCGTCCTGCGAACAGCTTCATTAAGAGCCCCTAAGGCAATATCAAAAGTCGATAATGACGAATTGAAAGCGAAATGAGAGCAGATTCGTCTCGAACAAAGTTAATATAATCTAACAAAAAAAGTAATACACCACCGCGTCAGAATTGCCTGACTTGTGGGTGACTTAGACACGTTCAATACAAGCACCTCACACACGACGACAAATATTCAACTGTCACATGAATATTTGAACCGACCGGCAAGCGAACTCGATACGTTCAATAGTCAGTTTCACTACTAAAGAGCTACGAAGTCGTAATAAAATCGAGATCAGTTCATTTGCACCAAATAAGGAAATGAATGAACTCGGAAGTGGCGCATCGTATAAACTCATTAAGGCCCAAAAACATATTGAGGCATGCATTAATTAGTTGAAGTGGTAATTATTACAGCTTACGGTTTACGCATATCATATGAATTTAAATATTTTTGTAAAACATTATTTGCGAATAAAATATACGTACATAATAAATTGATATTGGTATCTGTTTGAAAAAATAATATACTCCGAAACTGGCCGATCGCCACGAAACAAATAGTTTTAATATTTCATGAAGAAGGTATCCACTTTGTTGTAACTCGCCAGTAGGTGGTGAACGTCAACTTCTATAAGTACCATTCAATCGATCTCCATAAAAAAAAATATGTACATAGGAATGCGAGCATTGAGAATATTTTTGCGTTATCCATTTCATTGTAAATCGTCACTAGCGCTGAACCATAATTATTTTTGTTCTAAAGTACCTATCTATGTTTTTCTATCTAGTATATAGAGATAAATAAACATATACAGCCAGGACTAATGCTAGGACTGACAAGTATATCTAAATATACACGTATTCTTTTTAATTTTAAATGAAAAAAAATTAAAGTTTCTAAGAGTAACCTTTATTTCAAATTAATAAACACACAGTAAAAATAATAAGCGTTTTCTCTTCAATTACCAATTCAAATGTACAATAAATATAATTAGCCAAATATAAATAAAATCTGAATAAAACTTACCTTACATATAAATTATATCGTTAACTTGTTCACTTTCCTAATAACTTGATACTAGTTTCTCAAAGGATTATTATTGAATAGGATTATTGATATTTTACCTACTCAATTAAAACTTTTTT
Organism: Satarupa nymphalis; assembly: GCA_018247495.1. NCBI lineage: Eukaryota > Metazoa > Arthropoda > Insecta > Lepidoptera > Hesperiidae > Satarupa > Satarupa nymphalis. Next base: position 3,579 of record DWHE01000492.1, on the reverse strand, counting down.
TAGATTGAGTTTAGTTGGGATGAAATAAACTATAAGGATATACAGTGCTTAAAAAATTCCTTGCAATAAATTAATAATTTGCAACATTTTTAACCCAAGCACAATGGCTAATTATTCACTAATAATTAAAATAATTTAGTTTAAAAAGTTAACTATAACAAGATATCTCTTGGACAGAAGGCCAACATGATCGACTAACGTATTTTAACAATAAATGTATTTTTTGCTTTAATTTCCCGACCTACATTTATAAACTTAATCTTATTTAACGGTCGACTTTTACACGCTTGTTGCGATACATAAAGAAATGTCTTGCCTGTCGCACAATAATTATGTTACCAAAGGGAAGGACCCTGAGGTCCTCGGCGCAATAGTAATTTCTAGTAGTGTGCAATTATGTCTACGCCTTATACTTATCTCTATTGTAGGCAACGCCACGCCATAATTATTTATAACGTGAAGTAACTTTTACGTTTCAACATGAATAGCATGGTGTTATCTGAATGGATGTAACTCTATCATGAGAAGTTAACAATGAGTCGTGACCCACTTCGAATAATACTGATTATGAGACTATTTTGAAATGATGATAGGTGTTTCTAACGCAGTAAGTGATTGTAGGCTGCATAATACTATTTTTTAATTGGTATCAGAGTAGCAAACATGACGTATGTCACCTACCATGTTCCTATTCATATCGGAGTCATGTTCAGTCCATATCGGGGATACTGTTACACTTGCGCATTCTTCGTGGCATTACGTTAACTGCACCCTTGAACCACTACTCTCAGACAAGATTCTGGAGTAACAACATCATATCAACAAACTGTTTTGATTACTGCAGACACCAAGATACCGTGACAACTTTAGCCAATCTCAAATTGCTCCTGAAGACTAACTTGGTCGTCACATATGTCCTGTGCGTGCCGGCAGCCACAACCTTCAAAATTAAATACTATTCTTAACAGCTGTGCTCAGCAGAAATAGGTGTGATTTTGTACTGACCAGGTCGAACCTGGGCAGGTTATATTTACCACTAAAATAACTATAACAAAAAAACAATTTATTGACAATAACGTTCAATAGCAAAACATTCATGAAGCAATTTTATTTATTTAATTTGAAAATGTTATTTTATGCCTTTTTGGTTCAGTTTTGATTAGCTGTCGACCCAAATCAAACCACATAGTTCTCGTTAGTAACAATACGATTTAGACAATAGGCTATCTACAGGTAGCAAGACCTGGCCGATGTGTGGCCACTCAACACCAGTTAAATTGCAACTCGTTCGCAGCTTCTGTACCAAAAAAAAAATCAGTTTGCGTTCAGATAAAAACAATATGAAAAAAACAATCGTTATAGTAAGTGCCGTTACGTGAATCGTATATGTTAAAATATATATCTATTATATTCCAATATATAAGCAACAAATATTTAGTATCAAATAAATATAATCTCGAACGCAATTATTAAAGTACCATTACTTTCACACTTATCAACAATTTGTTTTCTCTTGTTAGTGAGTTTTTTCAAGTTTTTTCTCTCTAGCGCGCTACTGAAAAAAAAATCCTCGTACCAATTTCAGCTGTTGAGTATTTATCAAAACTTACCTGAAATGAAAAATGCAAATTAATATACATACTCAATATATACTGTAAATTTAATAATAGAGCTTTTAAATAAAGATAAATGTGAAAAGCGGAACGTTGTGCGTATTACGAGTATAATATAGTAATTTGTGCTAACATTCAAGTTTTACAATAAGTGCGTATAAACCACGAAACATCTTATGGTTATAGTTTTCGCATCAAATAATATATGTAAATGTTGAATTAAAGTATAAATCTTTAACAAACATATCATATTTCAATCATATACGTCGAGTGATTAATTATTGAAAGAAATCCCACGAAAACAGCCCGTGAATTATCATTTATACCGTGAATATAATATACACATTACATATGGTAAAAAATACATAGATTATTTATATGACGTACACGGGGCATCCGAATGATTTAAGAAAATTAAAACCGCAAAACATGAACTTATACTTCATACTACATAGAAACTAAATAAAATGTAATAATATGTATTTGTATGTTATCAATGAAATACAGGTTATTATCGTTAGTCTCATAAAACAGAAACTGGTAATTCTCAGTGATAATTTATTAAAATAACACCAAAGTAAATGAAGATAATGACATTTTTCTTTGTTTAAAAAGTTTTCCTTTTAGTACTGATGGCCCGACGAAACAAAATAATGTTTATGAATACCGGGATATTTTTTAACAGCTGTCATTAATGAGTAAAGTTAGAATTGATAACTCTGAAGTTTTGTATTTTGCCGTGAAATTCATGAGCAATGTTTCATTACTTCACTAAAACAGGGATGAGGGGTGGCGGGTTCCATGAGTCCCAGCTTACAGCTGATGCCTTTTTTTATTCGCAAGTTGCATTCGAGGATAATTTCTTACCATTATGCTCATAATTATTTGATACATATTAAGAATGATAAATATTTAACGCCAAAATATAATAACAGCATATAACAGATTGCAAAGAAATTTTTCAGTAGTAACATATATGTATTAAGGTAATAAATTACAATTAATAATTCCTTGTTTACGCAGTGGTCTTAGTTACCATCATATCACGTAAGTGGATATTAAAATGCAAATACTCATCCCCTGTCACAAAAATTTGCATAATATTAAGATTGTTTTAATTTTGTTTAGTATTCATGACGTTTGAGTTTGTCCAAGTTGTTGAAAATCCAAGAGTCAAACGTCTGTCATGCAAAACTTATGAATATCAAGTTCTTGAAGAATACATTTAGGAGTAAACAGTTTCAAAAGGTGTTTTTGTTACACGCTGATTTCCCCAACAGAGTGCGAGCTAAAACTAAGGGAGCAAATACCATAACACACTTTGTAAAATATTTTTATTAACTTTTATATTATCTGAAGGTGGTAGAACCTATCCAGGTTCGATCGGGGCGGTACCACCACCATACTTATTTCTGCTGCCAAGCAACTTTTGCGAATTGTGTTTCAGTTTGAAGGTTGTGGGTGCTAGCACGCTTTGGATAAATGAGGCGACCAACTTAGTGCTCAGGAGTAGTGACGTAGCTGCGACCGATCTCGAGGTTGGTTACAGTTGTCATGGGCTGCAGTGATCACTTAACTCCAGATGAACTACTCTTTTATCAATATTTTTTTTATAAATCATTATTTGCAATAGGCACAATCTACAGTATTATTTTGAAGATTGAAACGATGAAAATATAACTAGGTACTTTTGATAAAGCGAGACTTGTATTCCAAATTTAAAGATAAAAAAGTTAAAATATTAACTAATAATAAATAAGGATGAAGACAAGACGATTATTTTTTGTTTATTTTATTAGAAATGAACACCTATGTTCTTCGTGTATCGCATATTATTTAATTGTGCTAGTGATAGTTTTAGGAACAATTTTTGTGATCCATCAATTCCGTGGCAGAAAGCATCTAAAAAAGTTAAAATATTAACTAATAATAAATAAGGATGAAGACAAGACGATTATTTTTTGTT
>DWHE01000491.1:0-10224 GCA_018247495.1 Satarupa nymphalis | reverse complement strand
ATCATCGTTTTTCTTCGGCTCGCTGAACTACTTCCTAAACACTCGATGCGACATTGCTTGTGGCAATCGTTCGACCACATAGTGGCGTACATTCGCTTTCTATTAACTCCTTTTACACGCTTCACTGTATGACATTTTGAATTTGTATAATTATCGGGCTCGTGCATTGGACACTATTTCATATTCACTTAAGTTATTGCAGTGTTTAGTTAACCTTTATGTCTATTTATCTTTAACCATTTGTCATTTACTGTTGTTTTAAAATAGTTATTGCTAAATGTATTATTCAGACTCAAATTCTACTTATTACTTTCATCTCTTTCAACATACATAATTGTTTATTGGTAAAAGAGAAGCAAAAGCGTGTGCATTTCACCCAGCATTAAGTGATCACTGCAGCCCATGATCACTTTAACCAACCTCCAATTGGACCATCGTCTAATCGATTGGTCACAGATGCATTGCTACTCCTGACGAGTGAGTCGAGTCGGTCACCTCAAATATTCTAAAGGTGCTTCTACTCACGCCGTTCAATTTGAAACGCGACTCGCAAGAGTTGCTTGTCAGTGTGGTGCCGAAACTTCGTTGTTCGAAATTTAGCTACCAAAAAAATGAAGGGTTGTATTTTTTTTTTCATTTTTAAGAATCAGTATAAGCATGAATAAATATTTCGTGAAACGTTGGACTGTTTACAAAACATCGTACATGATATAATCGAGTGTACACAGTTTCTCTAGAAACCTCAAGAGCACCTGGTCCTGGCCGTGTCACTCTATCTATCAATCAGCTGTGAAGTAAAGTTGCCACTTGCGAGCCACCGGATTACCTGTAATAGGCAACCGTGTACCTCGCTGACACTTCAATATACCGACTCGCGCAGGCAATTTTGAACTTTACCGCAATTCGTTTAGATAGCAATAATGGTTGCATCATTTTGACATATGGCATAATAACTCATGTCGGTTATAGAACAAATCGCGATTAACACGTGACAACAGATGGCGATCTTACCTTATAAGCGCCACGCTTATATCGGATAGTGCGAATAGATGAAGACGTAAATTGTTCGTGCAATTTGAATGTTGAAATAAATTGCATAGTTGTTAAGTCATACGAATAATTATTTTCGTGCCCTCTTTGCGAGTTTCGTCTAGCTGAAATTGGTTTTGCTGCGGTTAGGTATCGTCGACCTTATTATCAGCTTCAGACGTACTTTGTGCACGCAAATTTGATTAGCGCGCTTCCTGTTCGTGCATTTTCCATGCGAACCGATTGTATCAGCGAGTGTTTGATGAAAAACATTGATTTCCTGTTCGCAAATAAATCGTTACGACAGTTCGATATTGCGATTGTGAAATCCAATCAAGCATGATCGTTGCCGAATACCTTAAAGGTTTGATTTAAGCGATGAATTTAAATTAGCATTTTTAATGGTGCAGTTCTTTATTTTGTAAGCTATGTTTCTAATAAAATAAATCGGTATTTAAGAATTAACAATTGGTAATATTAATTGGTTGGCAATTAATAAATTCTCTAATGGACCTCTAAGCGTAATTTCCGGTAGTGCTATTACATGAGGTTCTTCAAAAGTCGTCTAAATTGGGCTCTCCTACAAAGACGACAATCGCTAACTTCCTCTAATACGAGTAGTAGCCCTGTCCACAGGCGACGGTCACCGCATCTTAGTAGGCGACTTTCGTAGACTTACAAACGTAACAGAAAAGTTTTACTTTTTAGTTAATTAACGTAACAAGCAGAGACAATTAATGAGGGGCCTATCACGAGTAAATACTGCTTTGGAAAGATATCAAAAGCTATATAGTTACTGCAAAAGCATTTTAAACTTATTCGAACTATTGGACATAAACGCAAAAGTTGTATTCGCTTAGCGTCAAACAGGAACGCCTATTAAGGGGTCGGAAGCAACTTTTATTGGGAGCTTGCATAGACAAATAAGACGAACGATTCGTGATAGCTTGCGGATAATGTCAATTAGTGGCCGCGTTGGAGTCGATCGGTCTTAATCCAGCAGCGTATATGGTACGTGAAAGTGTTGCGTAAAATAATTACGCTAACAAACGAGAGGATTTGCGCCTCATTAGATTATGCTGACGTGTTCGGACGTCGCACGTGAATTTGAAGAAACTGCGCTTTTGTATTGACTTGTGAGCTTTGACAGCTTTGCCTAGATAATTACGGTACACGTATTGTTTTAGAACACTCACAGGATTTTTAATACGACTAAGACCCCATAAGTAGCTACGTGCGTGTTACCAAATAGGACCACATTTTAAGGTTTCTTGTAATAATAATGAGTATGAGTATGGAATTGCTTGCTCGTTTTATACTTTTATAAATTTTTTACAAAATAACTCAATCCCGTAAAAGATACATATCAGCAAAAAAAGATGTATCTACATAAAAAGTACTTACGAGTTATGTTTACATAATGTGTTACATAAAATACAGAAGAAATTAAAATCAAAAAAGTCCAAAATATGTGTCACCATCCATACACCAGTATGTAGACATCGCTCAGGTACGCCTGTTAACACATGTCCGTGAATACAATAAACATTTTTGCACGGTCAATAATGACATAATGGGCCTATTCAAGCATTGTATGCGTTTTGCGGGTCAACGACCTCCGCTAACGTAACCACGTTAAACTGTCGCTGATATTTTAGTTTCAGATAAAGAGCATAAGCGTCTATCACATACGAGTAAAATTAATGAACAGATCAGAACGAAATCACTGTACAGTAGTTTTTTCTTTAATTTCGATTTTACTAGTAAGAAGAAAAAATGGTGTCGCGGGGGTAATGTTAATTCCGTTCTTTTAAAATGTTTTAACATGAGTGTACATTGTTAATTATACCCGTCTTTCATTCGATATTTATTACTAGTTCCATTAATCACTTAACACTTAAATTACACTACCGTTTACTACTCTTTTTTGAAGAAAAAAAACGCTTGGCCTTTTTAGCATATTTAATAGCACTGGTTCGGGAAGGTTCGTAGATGTGGCAACTAGATCCGCGGCGCGCCGGCCGTTAAATCGACCGCCCGCTGGTCCGCGTGGGCCCACTTCTCGCCCGTTCCCTGCCCCCAGCTGCCCTGTCTGTTTGTTCGCCGATAACACAGGCACGGAGATGGCCCGGCGCGATACGTCATTTGTGACTTACATCGTGGATGATTGACTTGTGCGTTTGCGCTTACGACATGCCCACGCAACACTAACGCGCTCGTGCTGAGGTACGAAGATAGTAAGAAATGTTTTATACAGTTCTCTTTGCTTTGTAGTCCAACATTGTTTAGTATAACCAGTTGTTTATTCAAACAAATTTTATACAATTTGAATTTGGAATTCTAAATTGAATGCTATGACTTTACAGTAGCTAACATTATAGAAGTTTAATTTTAGCGATAGGTGAAGTTGCAATTGCGTTTCTGTTTGAATGGGGTAGATGACGACGTGCGGTGGATACGTGGCGCGACAAACTTGCTCCTCAAGACAGCGCAGTGTGAAGTTTGCAACATTTGTCATGGGTTATAGTGGTTTGTTGAGACCAGGTGAACTGCATTCGCGTTTGCTTTTCTAATACCAAACGAGGAACTATAGGGCCCTTATTTCTTCTCATATGACGTCGCAATACGATATTGATACAACTATATTGTATCTATCAAAATACTGATAACTTGATTAATAGTTAACTTGTATCGAGAGCAAGTATTCGTTGCATTAATGCTCAGTGGGGTAATATAATTTCTCGTGGGAAAACTGTCTATGAAGGAAACGTTTAACATAATAATTATAATCGTGTCTTTTGATCTGTACCTCGCTTGTACATTAATGGCATTTAATTACTACAAATTTGCTAGAAAATATACTACTTACTATTTACATTTGACAAGTAAATTGCTTTTTATTAACGGTTATTAAATAAAACGTACGACGCATTAAATTAGTTGAATTATTTTTCTTTGAAGATGAGCTTTGAAGGTACCGGAATATCTATTGAAAACTTGAAAGCATTCAACGTAAGGATAAGTAAATTAAAAAGTCAATTCTATTATTTGCGTAGAAAAATATCTCATGAAAAGTCTGACTGAGTTTGAAAACAGGCTTTGTGAAAATATGAATGCTGTGCCCGGCATGAATGAGAGCAGTATTTTGAATGCTGAGTTTTCCATTTCTGAAGCGCCAGTTTTCCATGGTTATATGGAAACGTATGGGTTATATGTAAATATGCATTTTTAAAAAGGAATCGTTTTTACAGAGCTTTTTCACCAAAATATCCTGTAATTACATATTTATATAACTGTAGGTTTATTTTCGTTAATCAATATTGGATAAGATATTATTAATGAACGGTGGATCGGAATTGTAATCATTTAGGTAGAGTCGGATTATATATTTACTTGCTTTGTTTGCTATCACTTCGCTATATCGAGTGACAGTAGAACCTGTGAAGTTTCTCTGGGTCGATACTACCACCACACGCATCTTACCTGTAAAGTAATTTTTATGAGTTGTTCTGTTTGCAGTATGTAGGTGACACCATGCTTAGGGTATGTAAGGCGAACTTAGTCCTCGGGAGTAGTAACGCAGTGTTAGTCAACATCCAATTGGTCAATGGTACCATTACATATAAATGAGAAACTGAAAATCTGCGTCCTATTGGTTTCAATAGGACGCAGATTTTCTATAATCGTATCACTGCACCGTAGCCAGCGTGTATCAATATACGAAGTAAATACCCTAAATGCACAGCGGGTGCATTTTCGTTCGGTAACTTTTGTACTATAAATTTTGTCCTCATTATGTGATTATTAATATATATTGGTGTAGCGACGAAAATCGTACTGAATGAAAGTGTTATGAAAATTCTGTTGTCAATTACCTGTGCTGCCAAGAAACAGCCTTATATCAGCGCGATGATACATCCGATGCATGCGTCGCAACAAAAGGACCTTTAGCCGAAGCACGACTCGGTCCGTTTGCTGGCGACACATAAATTATTCAGAGCCATGTAAACACACACCTTATAAGCGAATGACCTGCATCGTGGCACCTTATCTATTCCCAGTCCCAAACAAGTGTTTATAATGAAGACATTAAAATTCTTGACCTTTTCGAGAAGGTAGAAGCACTGTTAGGATGTTATGTGTGCATTGTAAATATTCTATGGGTTTATTGGGCCATTCTCGACGCCAGATGGTCTGTCGGGTTGACCTTACGTCGCAGACGAGCGTAGGTACGCGGCGCCATTGCATAACGACGGTTGCTAGTTCTACCAAACTGTGTTATGAACAGACCCTAATGCCATACGGTCCCGATAATATATTTCATGCAACGGCAGAACAATTAGTTTTTGTGATATATTTTCATTCGAAGAATTTATTAATAAATTTTTTGTTCAGTCTTTTTTGGATACAACTTTAAAACTATAGTTGCTGGATGTACTGATGAGGGAGTATGGGCCGCGAGGAATGCTTCCTTTCCTTAAAAATTTCGAGATGGCGACCCTGGTGATGTTGAGCGGATGGTAAAATAGGTTGTCAAGGGAGGTCTAGCTTTTATCATCGCCAGCACGGTTAGGTATGATTGCAAGGTTACTTATGGATACAAAGTTGGGTGTGGATAAAAAAACTGGGTGCGGATGCTAGGCTTGGCATCGTCGGATTTTAGGTGCGAAACCGAGGCTTTCATACTCAAAGCTATGGATTAAAATTATAAAATTGACATACCAATACGACAGTATAAAGTTCTTGTTTGGGTTCACATACCCTCGTTAGCTGACGAATAATTAAACCAATCGCCACAAGAACCATTCAATCAGCCGATAATAACGAACGGCGAGAAGAAATCAAAACGTTGCATAATAAAAAGTTTTCAATCAAGCGCCCGGTTGATTGGTACCCATCAGTCGTCGGGCAAAAAATAACATTAGCAGGCAATTGACGGTTCGCAAACAAATCCACATCGTTTAATGTGAGAACGATGTTTATTCTTTTTACGCGGATAAATAAAGATTCCCTTGGCGCCGTGTTGTGTCGTCTACAGAGATGTGAAATGGCGAATTCCGAGATTTCGCGCTTTATAAAAAATGTTGGCACCAACGGGCATTCTATAAAGCTTTAAAACTTACTGTTCCACGTCGTTCCAATCTACGTCAACATATCGCAGGACCGTTTTAATCTGTATAAGTCTTGGGATTATGGTTGAATTCTTTCTGGTACAAAAATACCGCGTATCGCGCACAATGACGTAGTTAAACAAAATTTGAAGTACCTCATTTTGCAACCAAGCTGCGACCTGCGTCTTCATTAAATAAAGATGCGGTACTTATACCAAAATTCTTTACATCAGCAGTGAGGATGGGCTGGTCAGATCATTCGACTGATCGATGATATATGGGGAGAAAAGGTCTTTGAATCGGAACCACGCTTCGGTGAAAGGAGTGCAGGCCGCCAAGAGTTCAAGAGGACGGCAGGTAACTGTTGAATCCAGAAGCCACAGGAACAATCGAAGGGGCGCTAGCTAGGAACGATCTCAATAGGCTGATGGATGAAAATATATTTTTATACGTTTTTTGTTATTTATTTACTAGAGTTTCTGTAGCTGATGTAATTAATTTTTAATCGAGATTTTCTCACTTTACAATCTGTTAAAATTGAAATTACAGAAGAAATACAAATGAACAATTAAAATAAATATTAATTAATGCAGCTGCAGGGATAAACTGGTGTGAGAACATTTACTATTAGCATCGATAAAATTGATGACCGTAATAAACGTGTATCAATCGCCGAATACCGCAGCGGATCGGACCAAAATAGTTTTGCGTAACCGATGCGTAAATCGAGAAGCCCTCGTCCGCAGTCCGACTGCTATTTTCATATTGACAGGCGTTACGTTCTAGACCGTAACGTGATTCAACGTCCGGTGGGTATTTGCTTTGGAGCTCGGCCAAAACGAGGAAACAACTGGGAAAAAATCGTGACGACCTTGAGGCGCTTTTCAAGAACCGGACGGCTATCCCTCACGCGCGCACGTATCAGTTTGTGGATAGTAAATTTTAAGTACGCAAAGGAACAGCTTGCAGATGGAAAATCATATTATCTACGAGCTTTAAGTGATCTTAAACGGTGAACCGTCTCTTGCAGACGTGTTTCAACTATAATAATTAAAGCTTCGAATAGTGGACGATCTGGAAACAAACGAAGTCTGCTCTTTGATATTTCCGGATTTATTTAAATAAGGAGTAACAAATCAGGTTTTTTTTCTATCATCACCTCACTAGAATCACTATTGGCTGTCCAACTTAATTTTCAGGAATATACGCAAAAAACTTCGAATGTGATCGAGCTTTTGAGAGAAGGGTATTCGAGATGAAGATATCATGTTTCATAGCGTCTTTCTTGTCATTTCCATAACTTGGAAATTCTGACGCTGTCTCTTAAATTTTTCATCTGTGGGCATGCAACCTTACAAAATTCAATTACCGACTCCGTAGTGACTCCGCGCAATTTTTTAAACGTTAATCAAGCCGTTGTTGTTTAATTTAGCACAATGACGGCTTGAAGAAAAAATTAAATCGAGCTGTCACTCGTAAATGTTCCTATACGGAGAACTAAGTGCCTCTAACCACGCTGGGGTAATGACCCACAGTCGTGATCCATTTTATCAGCTCATCATTGGCGAGCTGAACGAACGACGTATGCGATCCTTTATTATCATTTCTTTTATCAATGTCGTTAGCTCGGATTAACGTGGTCGGCTAATCAGCGGACTGAAATGGTTAATTATCAAATCAATCTTAGCACGGGACAGGTACGCCTTCAAATACATACACAATAGCAAGTTAGCGTTTTGACTTTTGTAGCGTATTGTACTATCATGGCATCATATAAGTATATAATTCTCACGCATTCTCACGCGTTATTACTTGTATACTGTCGTGTAAAATAAAAGGCGGAATCGTGAACGTCAATATTATATTCTGGTATCCGAAATTTGAGTAGCAACCGCCGCGAACTTGAACGAGAAGCGTTGCCGAAGCATATCGTATGTACACGAGGTCCGAATCGAAAGTAATTTAACATCGATAACGATCGCAGCCGACCGATCTAAGGTCGGTACGCGGCGGACGAATGTTTTATGCACGAGCTGGTGGCTACGCGCGTTTAACATGCGGTGACATTGACCGCGGAAAGTTCGCATTGCGTCATACCGCATGAGGCCGGTTTGCGTAACCCGGTCTCACGACTGCACAATTTAATACTATTTTTTATGACTCACGTAATATGTAATCCGGAAAAATCGTATCGCACCACACGACGTCGGAGCTTTATGGAACTTATTCAGGAACAGCGAGATAAATGGATATCTAGATGGTAATGTAGATTAATGGTCGCGTTGTACGTATTGCCCTCGATCTTTCGCTTAGCGCTAATTCGCTAATTGATTTGCATTCACTTTGTATACGTCCGTTAATTACTGTATTATTGATTTATTTATTTATGTAAGCTGAACATTTTAAGTGTCCAACATTTTAAATTGACTGTACTAAATATGTATATAAATTCAATTTAATCTTTATTTATAAACAAGCAAAATCCGGCAGCCGTCCTGTCTGTCCTAATGTTGTGGCTTATGTCCATCTGAAATTATGTACATTTCAAATAGGTGACTTGGCTCCGGAGATTACCTACCACATACGAACTTACGTAATACCTAGTTTTTCTTTATAATATTAATACAGATTAGACTGAGAAGTTTCCCATTTTCATATTGATTTCTTTTTAAATAATATAGAGGGCGCAGCGCATCTAAAAGGTTGTAATGTACTGAGGTATATGTTTTACACGAGCTTTAGCTTTTCGCTGTAAATACTGTTAGCAGAAAATTAACATACGAAACATTTCAACTGAATCGAATAGGAGAAAGGTCAAGTTGGAAGTCCGTTGTAGGCGGCACAGTTCACAATGGGGTGAGTGCGGTGACCTTAACACTCGATACGTATGAATTTGTGTTTGGTGAGATCTCTCCACTGTAAAAGCCATCAAATTGGACATCAACTCTTTTGGTACACTAAAATTTTCGAAATGTTTCTCAAAAGGGGCATGAACAAAATGAAAAACAATTACGCATTGTTACATTTGCGGGCCGCTTCGACCCCGCGGTTTGCATAACTTTTCTGAAGCGCTCCTATGAATCATCCGCGTATATGAGATATTGCGGCCATTCATCGTTTCTACAATCTACGTCTCGGCGCGGCTAGAGTGCTTTATTTGCTCGCCAATTTTACGCACTTGTAACCATGGAACGATGTTTCAATAAGATCATGTCTAAATACAAGTTCGGGTATTAATAATACACCCGACGCACGTGTGAGATTGTATTTGTTATACTATGTTAATATCTAATTATACTATTGGAAATTAACTATTATTTAACAACGCGTTTTTGCGACTAATACCCTGTCTGCCGTGTTGGAAGCTTTGGGTTCGATTTTAGTCCGTAATAAATACTTAAATTTAATCAATAAAGAACCATGCCCCGATTTGGGCCATATGGCGTGCAGCGATAATGTCCATAGCAGTGTTTTATTTTAGAGGAGTACATTAACGAAAAAATATTTTTAGTGCTGTTTAACGAATGCGCTTTAATGTACAGGGTGTTCAAAAATAAAAATTATTGTTCAGAATCTTCTTCATCTGAACAATCAAATCTTACGAATATGTTCTCTAGATCTTCTGTTGGTGGAGTTATTTGTACATTGTGGTGTCTAACATACCCTAAAGACCAGATCATAGTTATTATGTGAACACAGGTACCTATGGTTCGTGCACCATTTTTACAACAGTAATAACCTTTTATTGAATCTTTACTTACTAATTGTAAGTTTTTTTCTGCTAATATATAAACATAGTATTTTGTTTTATTAATATGTCGAAACTAAATTCTTCCTTTAATGAATAATGGATCTATTACTGTCAACCCATAGGAAGCAAAATCAATTGCATCGGTGTTGATACATATTTCAATTCTAAATCTACCATCAGAAGCTATGTTTTCGCCATAATACGCTTCGGGTTCTTTTATCTGGTAGTGTCCCAAAGCTATTAAATAAACATCGAGCTATTCAATAAAGCTATTAAATAAATATTCGAATTGATCTTTCTTTAAACCAGTATGGTGCTTTACAACCACATCAT
>DWHE01000490.1:0-10232 GCA_018247495.1 Satarupa nymphalis | reverse complement strand
CCTCATTTATTCAAAGCGTGCCGGCAACCATACCCTTCAAACTGAAACACAACTCGGAAGAGTTGCTTTACAGCAGAAATAGGTGTGATTAATCTTGATTGTGATAATCTGTGGTCATAATAACATATGAGTTTATTTTTATTTTCATTCTGTTTTATTTTTCCTTCAACTATTGTATATTAAAATTTATTTCAACACTTTCTAACTTTTATTGTTCGTGGTTTATAAAAGTATGTTTCTATTGTATCTTGTATGTTATCGTCCTTTTTCGCCTTGGATGGAAATGGAACACAGGAAACACAATTCGTTCTTGATTAAACCTATTTATAGTCGATACACGTGAGTTGATTAAATATATCCGTATTATACAAATATCTAAATACTTAGATGCACTTAAATAATACAGACAAACGCAGAATGCAAAGAAACAATCACAGGAAATACAGGAAGCGGCCCAAATTAGTTTCCAAGGCTATCGACGGTAATGTTGCATCAGTTTCATTTACGTCTGAATTTCCATGTGCTGCAGTGACCACTAAACACGAGGAAGCCTCCATGGCCTCTTATTTACACCATTCCTAAATTTACGTTATTCATTTTAATGAAAACGTAGGTTTTAGAGGAGTTGTCTATATCTGAACAGTGGCCTTATTCGAATTCGAACATTGGTTTCAAACATTTATTTCTAAATGTCAGATATATTTTCTGTTGCATTCACTAATAAAATACAACGGTCGTAATTTGACATTTAAAAAAATGGGAGACAATTTAAAAACTTCGCATTATTTCAACTCTTAGGCATTTGTTATATCACTAATAGATAAGGATTATGCAAGGAATGACAATATTCATATACATTCTTCAGTAAAGTATGATATCGTTTTCCGTTCTTCATTTGTTTGTCTGCGTTTAGTAATAAATTAAGCAAATACACAGGTTCTGCCTGAGAGAACTTCTGGGGTAAATAAGGGTTCCCGGAGGCCCATAGTCCCTGCGACGTTAGTGCGAATATACGTAGAATTAATGTAATTGTAAATGTCGCTTGTGGATAGCTTCATTGTTTTCCTTATTTATCTTAGTAAGATGTAAATTTTGTATTCAATATTTTTTCAATCTTCCGTTGAATCTCGCAGCCCAAAAAAATAAGCCGCATTCAGGTAACATCACCTTACTCATTTAGACCAAGCCGCAGAGAATGAGCTGTTAACGCGTCTACAATTCAACTTCGCTTTACGTGCATACAAAATCGAATCATGTCGAAACTTGTTTCCGATGTGAATTCGGTATCCTTACATGCTATTTCAAATATACGGTTCGTTAAACAGCAACAAATAAAAGTCGGTTAATTCGTATTACACTACGTACATTGATTAAGCAACAAGATAATTGATATTCCATATGAAGGATGGTCTTTGTCGGGGATGGGAAATATTTAGTTATTATCTATGAACAATTCGTTTGAAACAACGGACGGCTTCAAATTGCGAAAGTGTGTCGACAAATATAGCCACCAGCAATGCTGGCCCACTTTTACCTGCCTCTGGTAGGAAAACGAAGGTAATTTGCTCAAATTTTTTTTTGCTTTTATTTTGATGCGTCTTCAACAGTACTGAACTATTTCATTGTCATCTAAATACTTTAACAAAATTGTAACTTACTTCGTATCGTGATCTTGAAAGAATCGGGATGCGACTTTTTGGGAACTAGTTATTATTTAAAAAAAGTTATAATTGTCTTTTAAATATTAACAAAAGGTGAAGTCGTATATAACTTTTCCGCTCAACATATTCGCGCATCTTATATAACAATTAATGTGTAATTAATTTTTATGTGTATTCATGCTTTCAGTAATCTTCGGGATGGTTTTATATACTCCTTAGTTTACTCTATATTTTGTTTCAAGGCATATTCTAAAGAGTATACTCCAGTTGCGCGTTTCAACTGATAGGCTCCAATTTGAATTATTAGTTATTATAATATGGTATTAGCCCGATGACCGTTGAACGTGTATGTAATAAAATAGCATAACAATATACATTATTAATTTTATGGTAGGTAAGCCAAGCAGACGTAGTCGCCGGATTACGTTAGCAAATAACAAAATTGTAAAATACATCACTACTATATTTTTACACACTTTTAAATCCCCATACTTAGTTAGGTAAGCAATCATTTATCCTCCTACCATAGCGTTGCTGTTGTAGGTTTAGTCTTTGTCTAACCACAAGTCGTGAATGACTAACGCATCGATACGCAATACGTAAAAGTCATATAATATTATTGAATTACAATTAAATTTACTTATACATTGTTTTCCGGTCTACGTATAATATCGCACTTGACTTTGATAAGAACAACGCATGCTTTGGATAAATGAGGCGACCAACTTAGTCCTCAGGAGTAGTAACTCAGCTGTGACTGATCTCGAAATGAACAATATAGCAATTCGAGGTTGGTTACAGTTGTCATGGGCTGCAACTTAACACCAGGTGAGCTGCATGCCCGTTTGCTACTCTTAAACCAATAAAAACAAAAAAAAATCTATGTACCTCGATTGATGATGAATTGAATTTTATTTACTTACTATATTTATAATAACTGACATTATTTAGTATAGTCAGTTAACGTTGATTATATAATTAGAAATTATAATTATTACAACCATTATTTTGTTTTTCAATTTACATGTCAATTTGTTACTAACTTGCGTTAATGTGTGTTTCATTAGTGTATTTAGCTAAGCCATTCTAATAAAATCCCTACTAATATTATAAATGTGAATGTAATTTTGTTTGTTACGCTTTCACGCCGAAACTACATACTCGACCGATTATCATGAAACTCTGTGCACATATTTTCAAAGGTATAAGAAAGGACATAGGATACTTTTTATTGAAATTTTTTTTATGGCGGGTTTGGCAGATATAAAAATTTTCTAGAACAACACTGTTTTTTATTTTTTTAAATTATTAGAATTCGAAATTATTTATTTCTGTTATACTGAAATATATTTTAATTTTTTTTGTAGTAAATTATTTCAATAAAGCATGTTTTCAGTTTTTGAAACTTCATTGTATGTAGTAATTTTTAAAAACTGATGATCCCAGTCAAGCCAATGTAATGAACTTTGATATTTATTTAAGGGATTTAATGCGAGCGAAGCCGCGGGTAAAAGCTAGTATGTAATAAATCAGTCAATTAAAGATTAAAATAACGCGTAAATAGTTTTCATGGTTAAGATTTCACGGGCTGAAGATAATGGATATTAAATAGAAAACATATATACGTATTTTCAACTATTTTCAAATAAACATTTAAATTAATGGTGCACAGGCGGTAGTTAAAAAAAGGTGAGACTGTCCGAGTTTAATGAACCAACCTTTATCCTTGACATTATTACGTCGCGACTGACCAACGATATGTTTACATACGCGTCTGAGTACAGTAATCGGTTAGCGGGTGGTATCGGAATTAACATTTGTATGAAAATGGCTGAATAGTCCTAACCGTGTTAATGTTACTTCCATTTGGCAGGTGCGAGTTGTTTTATTTTGGAAGGATGTTGGGGCGGTTCGCTAGGAGGTGATCAACTAGATCCTGGAGGACCAACGCTGCGGTGACAGGTGCCAAATCCTCAGAAGTACCACCACTGCAGTTACAGATTATAAATACTCAGGAGTACTAACAGTGCAGAGACAGATTATTAATATTCAGGAGTACCAACGCTGCGGTGACAGAAACTAAATATTCAGGATTACCATCAATGCAGTCACAGATTTCAAATATTCAGGAGTACCAACGCTGCGGTGACAGATTCCGAATTGGACAATGGCCCAATTCGAGGTTAATGAGTTTATACCAATAAAAAATATTAATTGTATCTACTAAACTGGTGAGATTTTTTATATCCAATGAGGAAGTGTCCATTGAGGCGAAGTATTAAGAAGTATTTGATTTTAAGTATTAAGCTCGGAACAATTGTTTCATTTTAAATTTAACCATTGCCCAATTAGTGCTTGGTGGTTGCCTCTTATATAACTGTAATACTTTTTTTTTCATTGATATAAGAGTAGCAAACGGGCATGCAATTCACCTGGTGTTAAGTGATGGTTGCAGCCCATGACAACTGTAACCGACCTCGAATTGGACTACTGTCCATTTCGAGACCGATCACAGCTGCGTTGCTACTTCTGAGTACTAACTTGGTAGCCTTGTTTATCTGAAGCGTGCCGGTACCCGCACCCTTCAAATTAAAACACAACTCACAAGGGTTGCTTCACAGCAGAAATAGGTGTGGTGGTACTGACCCGGTCGAGCCTGGTAAGGTTCTACCACCCTTATATAAAAATAATCGTGGTGGTGGTACTAATCTGGTCGAAGCAAGATACAAAAATATTTCTACATAGTTTTTACGCCGAATCACCACCTTGTGGAGGGTACGCCCTAACTCCGATTTGTGGGTGGTAGAACCTATCCAGGTTCGACCGGGTCAGTACCACCACCACATCTATTACTGCTGTAGAGCAATTCTTGCGAGCTGTTTTAATTTGAAGGGTGCGGGTCTGGCACGCTTTGGATAAATGAGGCGACCGTCTTAGTCCTCAGGAGTAGTAACGCAGTTGTGACCGATCTCGAAATGGACAAGTCCAATTGATGTGAGTGGAACATCACATTCGGCGCGTGGTGCGACGAAGGATTGGCGACGTAGGTATCAACCCGAACAATTCCTCGGAGCACTCACCACTGTAAAGTCGGTAGAACACACAGAGTGAACCTATGTCCCTCCGCAGGGCTGTCATGGGCTGCAACGTTCGCTTAACACCAGGTGAATTGCATGACCGTTTGCTACTATAATATGAATGTAAAAAAACCCATGAAATATAACATATTAATAAAATGTTTATCCATAACTCAATATCAATTTGTTTTACGCGGCAGATGTCGGTCATTGCCCTGACATGTGCCACAGCGAGCGTTATGCATAAATTATTCCGGCTTACGTAATAATTTCATGTGATGCAAATGATGCGATGTTAAACTTTAAGCAAAACGCACACCGGGTTTTTCCCGACATACTAAACCTTTCACTTATGGGGTCAAGATGATGGAATGAATAGAAATCAGAAACGATTTTGTGTTGGATATTTAAAAAAATTTGTTAACCAAAAAGTGGAAATACCCAAACATCTACAACAGAAGAGCGTTATATATGATGTAAAGATTTACTTAAACTTTGTAACATTGTTCGTAAAAAAAGCGTATTTGTAATGTTTGATTCTTACGATGATAGAGATGATTTTGAAAACAAAACTACGCGTATTAGCTTCTGGATCTATTGGTGGTAAAATTTACGCGGAGCAATGTCATATTTGATTGGAGGAAGCGCTATGTATAACACTAAGGTCATTAGAAGTCAAGTATAAAGTCATTTATTTTATACTAGCTGACATAAGCGCATATAAGCTGATATAAGCGCAGCGGCCCGCGGTTTCACCCGCGTAGTTCCTGTTCCCTTAAGAATACCCGGATAAAATATAGCCTATGTTACTCGCTGATTATGTAGCTTTCGATTGGTGAAAGAATTTTTAAAATCCGTTTAGTGGTTTAGGCGTGAAAGCGTAACAAACAAACTTACATTCACATTTATAATATTAATAGGGATAGGGATTCCTATAAGAGAGAACGGACGTACAGCTTAACTGATGTCTATTGATTTGTACGAATGTTGTTTACTCTCTTTTACACTAAACAACATTTTATCATAAAACCCATTTGATAAATAGAAATAATTAACTCAGTATTACGCAATTTATTTCTGGTTACACATTTCCGTTGCACTCGCGAAATAATTCCTAATAACTGTATAAGAGACCGAGACGTATTTGCTCGTATGTACACCATAAGGTAACATCGACAACTATTATGAAGTTATATTGTCGATTATTTACGGGTTAAGTTTTGAGTTACGTTAAGAGGATTATGCAGTCTAGACTTTGTACGAGCTTGAACAGTAATTGGTTGAGCGCCGATTAGTCACCGTACGTCAAGACTCAACCACGTCAAGATTGTAACGAATTGAATTAATTCACATAGTTGTCACGAATTCAGCTACCAGGTTACCACGAACAACATTTACTTCAGGTAATTTTGGTTATATTGAAATATTAAATATTTTGAACACAGCAGTTTAATAGGACGCATCAGACAACAAGACTAGTGAATATAACGGCGATTCTGGAAAAGAAAAAAATTGTTGAAATGACTATACGGGTTATTCTTGAAACAAGTTAAGTTAATTAATTTAAAAAATAAGTGATAATAGTGTCGTTCTTCGAAACAAAATTAAGTAAGAGAGTCTTAAATAAGATTATACTGGAAGAGTTATTGTTAATGAAATAGTAATTCCAATAAAAAGGAAAATGGTGAATTTCAAATAATTAACGAGAAATGAAAAAAAAGGAAAATCTTCAAACATATCAAAATGAAAAATAAAATTATCACTGAAAGTTTATAGAAGATTATAAATACAGATATAAATTTAAAATGGTACACAAGAGCAGTGTCCATGAAAAGACTATCTACATACAAATTAGGTAACTTTATATATTTTCTTAGCGAAATCAAATGTTTACAGCAGAATAGAATAATAGGAATAGAAATATCGTAACTCAAACACAATAAATTGTTCCAAAGAGTGAATCTCGATCCATATAAGGGCCGTAAGTCGTATTCTTTACGTAAGCGAACAAACAATGTTATTAGGAGTCGAGAAATTTATCGCTATGTTTTTGCGTTTCAGTAGTAACTATTGAAATCGACCGGAGGAAGCTAGTGGTCTCTCTTCACATATAGCAGTGTATTCTATTGAATTAACAATGTTGAGTGCTCTGAGGTATCGTTTCTGCTAATACTATCATCACCATCGCTCTATAGCACCATGCGCTGAAAGATGAGATTCCATTTCGATTACTTGGACACTGGATTTGTTCGGTTTTTGTGTTAATTTCTATCATAGAATTGTAATTTCTTTCCCCTTAAGGTGTTTCTGGATGCAAGGTTTTTCTGGAGTAGCGCACAAATAGCATTCCTACAAAGGTGGCAACACATTCTTGATATCTACTCGATCGAACGTAGGTCATGCCACTGCAAATACAGTATGAATAAAATATAAATGCAGTTTATATTGAACAATGATAGCATACGATATTGTGATACTATTTTGTAATGGTAGGATCGCCAGTTCTGTGGCTGTTTACTTTAGATGTGATCGTATCTAGAATAAACAAGTTAATAACGCTCGGGTTGAACCGAATGCAGTTAGTAAGTCACGAACCACGTTACATTACAATTTATGGTTTATTTGTTTACCACTGTAAATAAGGTTGTTAGTTTGAAATTCTGTAAAGTTCAAAAAATTCTAGTCAAGTAAAAAAATTACAAATAAAAGTTAATATTGGAAAAGCTTGAATTGTAAATTATAATTAAGTAATATTTCATACAATTATTGCTTATGTCGATGGCACAGTAGTTACTTTACCGACACGAGGCATTTTAATGTTATCCGCAAGTGTAGCGGCAACTGATCTCTGACTCATATAACAATTGGTCTTTGAGAATATGTGAACTCTACCACTTAAGGATAGACCAAACAGTAATAATATGGTTATTTTATATGGGAGAAGCTTATACGTGTTAAATGACCGTGCCAACTGTAACCAAATTAAAACTGAACCACCGTCCTGTAGGCGAACGGTCACAGCTACTACTCTATCCTATGTATCGGATGGATATCAGAATTTGGCTTATTTCTGCTGTGAAGCAACTCCTGCGTGTCGTGACTTAGTTCTGAAGAATAGCAACTGCAGGTATGACCAATCCCGAAACGGTCAATAGTCGAATTTGAGGTCGGTTATAGTTGTCACGAACTGCGCTATCACTTAACGTCGGGTAATCTGCATGCCCGTTTGAAACTCTTGTACCAATAAAAAAATACTTCGTTACTACTTCCTCGAGCAACAAACGTATGTAAACAGGAAAGTCAAAGTGATGTCACCTTGTTAATCAACTTATTTACGCATGAAGTTGACCTCGAACTCCGCTCTGTGTGGTCACCCTGCCCAACCGTACTTTTTTATTGAATCGGACATAGTCCTTTAAAATATTTGAAGGCTATTTTTCAAGGACTTGCATAAGTATTTTTTATGACAAATGGACATGCAGTTAATTTAGTGTTGATGAATTTTCTTCTATAGTAAATCGCTTTCTTGTTCCTTACTAAGTTAATGGTATATTCGGCTAATATTTTCAAACTATAAATAAATGTAGTTTTGACTAACGCTTTAAGGCCAAGTAGCGAAATACGTAAAGTTTGGTTTGAATTTTAATCAACATAACGGCATAATACGGCACAATTATGTGAGCTTTTATTGCCATCCGTTTATGAATCTTATTGCGATACAATTAAGGATGTTCAAGTTTAAACCGTCACGATAGTTGACGATGATCTCACCTTTCCTACGCACACATACAAATACACATAATGTACCTACATTCAGGGCAAAACCGTCACCTTCGACGTACCGTGTTAGTGGGTAATGGAAAATTTTTGCTACTATATACATTCTTTTTTATAGATTCGGTATCTGTTTCTTACGTTACGAATACAGTTTTCTAATTTGAACTTCGTTATTTTGCATTCGACTTGGAATTCCAAATTCAAATTCTTTTTATTCATTTTTGCATCGTTTTACGATTTAGTTGTATCGGCCGTGGAAAAAACCAGTATGAGTATGACATGTACAGAGCGTGTGGTGCCGGCATTACGTATTATAGTTTTTTGTGGTCTGGCAGAACCTTTAGGTTTTAAAAATTTCGAACAAATATTGGTCGAGCCAAATACTTGTCCACTACAATGCTCGACCTCACCCTGCGAGACAGACTTTTGAAAGTTACAAAATCTTACACTGATAACTTTTCATCGCCTATTGATGTTGCTCAAACTGATGTTTTTTTCCGCAATTACGAGAACTTTAGCATAGGAAAAATTTAAACTTTGAAACTTGGGGAAAGGGGCCTAAAACATTACAATTCCTGTTAAGTTGGCATAATTGCGTCGACAATAATATTTCGATCAATTTAACACAAACACAATCTTTTTTTTAATTCTACGGTGTCAGTGTCAGTGATAAAAAAATAAAATATTTTTTTGTTAATCTTCACGCAAAGGCCGTCCAAATTAGATGCTTTATGTATTAACGAGCTTTCTTACGAGGGTGAATTTTAAATAACCTCACTTAATTTTCCAAGGCTGCATTAAGCTTAACTTATGAGCTAACGATTTGCTGTATATAGTATTTTTTGCGTATTCTTGGCGTTCGTCCAAAATTTAAGTACATTAATATTTTTTCTCGCTTAGACACAAATGGCGGTAGAATATAAATTGTCAGCAAGAAGGCAGAGATGAACTTTTTTGTTTTGAAAATTTAACTGTTTGTGAGAGATGTTAGAAGGCATTGATAAACAATGTCGAATCTACGATTAGTCACAGCCGCTTTGGTATTACCGAGGACTAAGTACGTTTCAACTATGCCATTTTTTTGTTTGTCTCACTGTTTGTCATAACAGATAATGTTAAATCTCTAATAAAAATATTTTAAAATCCATTTCCTAAGTGGATGGTATTTGTGAGTTACTAAAGGAAAATCGAGATACATTAATGTACACGTGGAAAACCAACGGTAAAAACTAGTATAAAAAAAACAAGAGTTCAGTGCGAGTGACGCCAAATATAGTGGCCAATGTCCAGAGGCGGTCCACCCAACGCTAATGGATTCCCGTAACTATTTACTATGATGCTCTTATAGCATCACAAATGGCTGTGCGAACGTAATGAATTGCAAAGAACATATATATATCTCAAGATTTATTTCCTGGTAGACAGTTTCTGAGTAAAGTCGGTAATGCATTATAAACTTAGACGACACGGTACGTTTTGAACTTTTGCAACTTAATCGCATATTTCTTGTCAAGTTTGCGACAAACAGAGACGTACCTGTGCAAAACTTAATCTGTGTAATATAATATGAAATATTGTTTGTATTATTCTTAATATATAAAAATTACGTGTCACGTTGTTTGTCCGCGATGAACTCCTAAACTAATTAACCGATTTTAAGTAAATTTTACAGAGTACGTGCAGTTTGATCCAACTTCACAGATAGGATAGTTTATAT
>DWHE01000489.1:0-10235 GCA_018247495.1 Satarupa nymphalis | reverse complement strand
AATCCATACAAGTTTAATTCCAATACATGTTAACTATGTTGGAGTGGTTACTGATGCCAGGTAGTCTGTAGCCAGAGTAAATCATAAAAAAAGAACCAAGAAAATCGCTAATGTTGGTGTTCGTGTAGGTTTTTGACGATGAAACCCTCAAAAGTAACGATGCTGGCCTTGCAGCCGATCTTGCTTTTGATGCAGCGCCAGCGCACACGCCTCCCCCCTCCAGACACGTTGTTCCGCCGGTACCGGTCCGACCCCCACTTTAATATCGGATTACCGTATCGGCTTTTGGCAAATATCACTACAATGAAATAAAAATATTAAGTACAAACAGTAACAATAGTAGCTGCGATAAAAATATTTAATGCAATAATCGACGAAAGTATTAAATATATTAAATACAACATAAAAATTAAATTCAAACACAAAACTCTGAAAATATTTTGGCCTCATACTTAATTCCTGCACTACAACATACTTAATTTCTTGTTTTAATTAGTAGCAGAGTGAAAGTCATCCAAAAATACAATAGTAGAATATTTTTACACAGCATATCTAGCTCAATGATGCATAGAAAGACATACCTACGTAGAAAAAACAAGGCAGGTAAATTATTCAATTAAACCAGACTTAGAAAATGAAACTGCATAATCTTCAATTTTAGTGTAACGGATATAAACTTTATTTTGTACAAAAAAAATACGTTACCACCCTCGAGGCCGTTGCAAAAAATCGATTAACAATCGGCGAAGATCTTTCACGGCAACAACACAAACATAGCCAAATTGAAATCCTTCTCTTTACGAGCTAACAAGTGACTTAATATTTAACACGAGCCTTTTTATAGATTTTTTTATAGATATAGATGGATACGGTATCTAGATGTAAATCTTTTAAACTTACATTTTAAACGTTGTATCCATACTGTTTATAACAATAGCAAACAATCATTCCTTTCATTTTAATAATATTTCCAATTTCCTTAAAATTATGAAATGTTCCGGCTTGAATATTATAGCTCTAAAATATTAAATGACATTGTGTACAAATTGAAACAAATATTTGCATGTGTCAGTTCCACTGATATAATATCTAAAAAATATTTAACACTCACCCTTCGCACCAGGATACCCAATAACCGAGAATAAATAACACGTGTCTTGGCCTCGCTGCCACCGAGCACTGCAATGATTTAACGTATGACGACCAACAACTGGTGAAAGGGATGAAAAACCATCTACATATATAATAATATTTTTTTATTGACAAACAGACCGACGACTCAACCCAACAGTAAATTGTAACGATTGTCTGTATACACTGGCGTGCAGAGATAAATTTAATGGTTATGGTTGCGTTCGATTTTGATAATTTTGTCATACACTGTGAAGATTCTTGCTCGGCATCCAGTTACATTCCTCGTACACCGCCATCGGTACTTCGGGCCCCCGCTAGCAACCCGGTTGAACCTATACCTGCCTATAGTGATCAACGGGTTACCACGCTTCGAATATGAAAAAATCACTTCTGGAAAATGAAAACAAAAATGTATTTTTTATACGCTTTGCTTTAATGGTGGTCCAATATAAATTAGAAGAAAAAAAGGACAAAAATAGTCAGTTAAAATTTTGATAACATATCAAATATCATTTAATATTTAATTACGTATTTGTTAATTTCTTAACTTATACCTTGAACGAATAATACTAAAGTTAATGTTCAAATTCCTTGCGATGGTCTATTTAATTACTAATTAAATCCTAATAAAACAATTTGTTTAATCCTTGATGTTTAATAGTTGTTATAAAATGTTACAGTTATGTGAATTTCGAAAAGCCAATTAAGACACCTTATAAATATATATTTATACTCGGGGCCTTTTAAATTTAATTTATTAATGTGAATGATACGTTTCATTTTAAAATAAAAATATTTGATAATTTTTGCCTACAAAAATAATCATTACCATTAACAGCATTGTATTACAAATATATTATCCTGTGTATTATAGAAGTTAAACAAATAATATTTAAGATCTCTCATGTAACATGTTTTTTTTCCTTTTATATTATTATATTCTAATAATTTGTTACTATTGTGTTCTGCTCGGTAACTACCGAAAAACCTTTACCGTCCACCGATTCGGAAAAATGAATCAAATAAAAGTAAAAATTATTACATCAACCTGATGTAATCTCTTTTATTCAGCATTTTCTTTAGCTCGCAGTTCACCGTTGCATGTGTTGCTACTTCTGAGGACTAATTTGGTCGCCTCACTTATCCAAAGCATGTGGGTGCCGCACACCCTTTAAACTGAAGCACGACTCGTAACAATTTCACAATATAAATGGTGTAATGGTGGTACTAACCCGGTGAAACCTACACAGGTTCTACCACGACTAATTACTATATATAAGCGGCATATGCTATGAGTTTAGTTATAATTGTTTTCACTTCTACATATAAGAATATATACATGTAATATAGTTTATGTAACACTCATTTTATTATTATTTTTATACAAAAATAAATTTTTATGTTTTATTTAGGTGTTATACAAAAAAGGAATGTATAATGATACCAGTTCCCCAACTGAAAATAGGTCGCATAAAAAATAGCCTATGTGCAAATGTGAAACGTTGTTGTAGTCAAGATAAACTGGAAAAGTTTAAAAAATTAACTTCTAACATCTGACTAGAAAAAGATAATCACTTATGTATCTATTAAATACTATGAACAAAGTTTTCTAAAATTAAACACTGCCAATTCGTATATAGTTTTCAGAACTTTATCCGACGAAGTCGTGACACTTTGAAAATATTCAATGATTATGTTTATTCTGAACGGCTATGAAATCGTTATTAAATGTGAGAATAGAAGCACGGCATCCGGAAGGCGTCTTGATACATCGCCAGCGCACCTTGGGACCCTTGCAGCTGCTGACGCGGTTAAAACGGTGTTGCCCCACAATTAACACGGGATTACCCGAGTATGTCGTGCCAAATACCGGTACTGAAACCAAAGAATCATAAAACCATAAAACTATTGATTTCAATCACAACGTCCAGTGAATATCAATTATTTAATCGCCATTAATAAATTGTTCCACCGTCTGATGCAGAATTTTAAAATAAAACACAGAAAACTTTTATGATGATTCTAATAAGCCTTCATTGTTTAAAACAATTTTCACTTTTTACATCATCATTAGAATAAAAATTTGAATTTATATAAATACGCGGACATACAAGTAATTATATAGATAATATTTAAAAAAAACTGTCCATTTTTTTTCCTTTTATTATTCCATTTATTAGAAAAATTAAATTGTTTAGAATAATAAAAAAAATTGTGAACTAAGAATATCTACATGTTATCACAATTTGATTACCAAACTGAAACTTAAGTAACCTACAATTATAGTTACTCAATAATAGTATAAATACAAATATATGTAACATTACTCTTATTGGACTCATGACTCTGACTTTCGTTAGAAGTTCAACATACCTGTGACTAAAGAGCAATCTGTTCAATATTGTATTATGCTCTATGTAAGAAAAATACTGAAAATAATGTTATGTCTTATTTTTGGTGTTACTAACCGAAACGTATAGATTTCAGTTCGACTTTTTTTTATTCTTGATTTAAAAAATCAACTTATTATTCATTACTCTGTGAAATATAAATTAAAAAAAAAGAAACTCAACCTAGAATTTTACAGATTTACAATGGTGTCACAGTCTATAAAAAATATGATTTTGGATTGAAATTGAAAACGAAAATATAATTGAATTTATAATACACACACACTACTAAAAATGAATACACAAAATGTACTCTTTCATTATCACCATGTCATAGTAACGATTTAGGTAAAATTTTAACAAGAGGCGTAATATTCTATTACAAAACACTCTTTTTTTTAATTAATAAGATACTACGCATTCTAAACGACACTGAGTACAATGTAATGTGCCGTAATACATCCTTGAATATTATATCTATCATGAGATATTCGACTATACTAAATCCCTGACGTCATCTTTACCACTTATATCACATTATTTTTACCACAGCATTATTATTAATAGTGTAACTTATAATAATTATTATTGTTAGACATTATTACTTTTTGTTCTCAGATAATTCAATTATTTTGTTTCATGTTATAAATAAAATAATTGTACTACACATTTTGTACAGTTATTTTATATAAACAAAAAATTCCATACAATCCTTATTTGGATTGAGTAGCTTCTGCATCTCATGAATCTAAATTCAATTAAGTAGAATGTATAAAAATTAACGAAGTAACCAAATGTCACAACCACATTTATACCCTAAAGCGCTTGTGCTCATTGAGATAGCTAAGCTTGCCAAACGTATTATCATTTAGCGCTGAATATTAATATCCCTTCCAGTGATATGTTACCTTTCACAAACAAGTACTGCTTTGCAGCGCAATTCATTACAATAGTACGGAGCGGAATACACATAGCACAACTGTTCACGACCCAAACGTTTTTCTAGAGTAGCTTACAAAAGCCACCCTAATCATGATTGTGCAATAGGTTTCCCTTGATAGCAATGCCGTCGTAAGTGATGATATTGGCCCTGCACTTAGTCCGGTACCGCTTACAGCACTGCCACCTCGTTTGGAGTCCCCTGTCCCTGTCACGAGTGAACCGGAACCCAGCCGCCACCACCTGGATGCCTCTTCGTGTCATTATACTCGTCACTGAAAACAATCCCTCGATAAGGGGGCACGTAACCGACGCATGTCATATCTTACAAATTTTGGATTACAATTTGAGTAAGTAATTATAATGAAAATGAATAACCAATAAGATAATCTAGTTTCAATCATTATGTCGTGGTTAAGTATCAGGCAATAAACGAAAAACCCGCTATTACTTGACAAAAAAATTCACGTACTCACCGGCATCTTGTTTATACTACTGTACAATATACATTACTTTATTTGTTTGCTAAAAACAAAATAAAAAGCCATAATACAAACAGTCAATTTAATTTTCATTCATTTTTAGAAGGAACATGGGAATAAATAAAGGTAATCTTAATTTAATATTAAGTGAGAAAATTTGTCTGATAGTTATTCCAATGACATAAGATATTTAAACAAAAACAAACTGACACGGCAGTTATGATAAATACAACCAACAATGTGACATTTTAAGAAATATCACCAATTAAAATATTTAAATTGGAAAAAAATATATTTCTGTAAACTTAACATGATATGTTATGGCATGCTTAAAATGTATTGTACTTATATTACTTAACTGTTTTACTTAGAAACAATTTGAATAATATTTTAAAATTCAAATCCAATGTAAAGAGTCATCGTGTCCACGCTTTATTCAAATAACAATAGTTCTTATTTGAAAAATATTTACCCTTACCGAAATAAATAAAATAATGAAAGAAATTATTTTATTACATAACAACAATGGAGGATAAAAACAATGGTTCTTCAACTGGTATTGAATTTTTCCTTCCGATTAATAACCGACGTTAATTAAGTCCGAATTTTTTAGTCATGATTGTGTGCAAACGAAGTCTTGATGATGACGCCATCAGCAGTGGTAATGAAAGCTCTACATCTCGTTCGGCTGCGGACCGAACACTGCCATCTGGTCTTTATACCGACCTCCTTGTCTTTGGAGAAACGATAGCCATCGGCGAGCAGCATTTGAGTTCCCCTAGCGGTTGTTATCACAGACACTGGAAAAATTATGCAAAAGAACTATCTAAAACCTCTTGTGTAAACATTAGTCTTTATTCAAATCTCTTTTCGTATTTCCTTTATGTTTTAGCCAATACAAATTTTAGTTCGAGTTGAGAACGATGCTTTGAAATATACTTTTGGATTTATTGGAATTTTCATGCCAATTGATTTATTCTATGACTATCGTCATATTTTGCTCAGCAACATTTCATTAGGAAATATTCTTCAAGAAAGCAGTTCTTCTCATACTTGCAGTGTTTAGTTTTTTTTTTGTTTAGTTTTAGTTTTTATTTCTGTTTTCATCTGAATCTTACTTTTTCTTACTATACTTCTGAAGTTAGGTATACTTCTCAATCTTAAACGAAAATTCATATTTTATTCAACGTTTATCTAAAATAGACGGTAATATCTACCAAGTTTAATTTAAATAATGTACTAAATATAATAAGTTATTAAAAAATGCTTTCTTCCGTCCAAATTGTTTTCAAAAATAAAACTTACCTTTGCTTCAAATACTTTGTACATATTTATTTTTATTGTATTAATGTATAAGAAAATACTCAATATTTTGAAATATGACTTTTATTAGGATCAATTTCTGATTTTCGATTTCATCGTTATCGTTGTGGAAATTTTAAGCGTACAAATAAGTACGCTTGGTCGTCGGAGCTTGAGCAATATAAACTTAAATCAATGGTGAAAGTGGGTTTATTTGAGACTCTGAAACAAGAATGTCTCAAACGTAAACAGAGTGTAGGGAAACTCCTGGATGCCAAAAACCATTTGTATCTAAAAATTCAATGTTAAATGTCATCTCTTCACTAATCTTGCAGGACAGAGCATATACATATGTACTTACTTTTTATAATTGACAACCTGCAAATATTCAGAATTAAAGTGTTTAATGAATGAAAATTAACGATTTACTCATTATTTAGATGGTTCTTAAAATGATTATTATTATTAATCATGTATTTAATTCACAATAAAATGAGCAATATGGAGTAAATAAAACAAAATGAAAAACCGTAAGTACACGTATATCATCTATGCAGATATATAGTAAAACATTAGTCAAGATAAACATTACTCACGATTAAATACTGAATAAAAGCGCTATTTATCCACCACCAAACCTAAGTAATATTTATGTTAGTATCCGTGTGCGCAAGGTCTTATAATATGAGCCCAGTAAACAGACTTCGTCATTTCTTTAGCATTAATCGTAAAACCATATATGATGAATAGTGGCCACTTCTAAACCATAAGTCCTTTTTACGATTTCTTACATTATTTGTGATTCAAATAATGTATCTCATGATAGCTAGGCGCTAGATAACACCGCGCTTTCGATTTTGAATTTGGAATTTAACAGAAGTGGGAAAGACACACTTAGAGATCCATAAAACTCTTAATTATTAAAGTATCATTTGTGAATGTTATTTCCAATTAAAATCATCACAATTTCCGACTATACAGTGAAGTGTTGCTATATAATAAATATTTAGTCTACTTTACTGGGCTGAATTGTATGAAGATGGCAGTTAATACTTATTTTTACATCATAAAATTTTTCTACAAGTACATCTGCTTAAACTATATTGTAACACTTAGAGCTACCCCTCCTTTTAATTTATAAAATTATATACTAATCTAACAATATGAAATACAATTTAAATAATTTCGCGTAATTCAACATAATGAGATCGATCCACACCACGTCTCAATCGTGTGTCCAACGTTTTAGGAATATGACGGTGATATCTATGTCTGGGTGACAGAGCCGAAGAATGAGCGAGAGCTGAGGTGTGATCAATTGAAGATATGCTACACGATAACCAGTCTCCACATCCCTATAGTCGAGTGAAGTTCCGAGTAATTATTTGTACCTTTCAATATTATTTGGATATTATTAGACGCATTTACTGTTGTTAGACAATGCTTTAAGCATTATAACCAACGTATCTCCCTCTACATCAATAAGCTTTACCTAATACAATTATTTAAACGAACTTAGGCGAACGACAAACAAATACAAATTTTCGGATTTCTAATTCGATTGGTTATGTTTCACGATATATTGTTATAAATTGACGAACAAAGGCAATACGCCTTTAAAGGCTATGTCCATACAAATAACTTTCCTATAAATATAACCAGTACAAAAACAGAGCCATTTGGAGTGGAGGACCCGTTATCGTAGAAAATCTATACTTATGAATAATTGATTAGGTTACATCGTAACAAGACCGTGTTTCGATGTAATGTGTGGATCAATCCTTGTTCGAACAAACAAAGTATCTGTGTCATCGATAACATTATTGGACTTTTTGTTGGAAACAGCACCTTTTCGATAACTCATGAGGAGATTGTAATTTTTCCAATGAAACATGAATCACATCGCATACGCATTCAATACTGATTTTCATTACAAATATGAGTTATTTAAAATAAAAGTTAAAAAAAATATCCAGCTTAAAATTAGTTTCGTTTTACACGCATAGAACGTGGATCATAAATCGATCATAAAAAATGGAATTGCTCATGACAATATTCTTAGTCCTTAAAACTTTGAAGTTCATCGATTGTCTAAAAATTGAATTTTTCTCTTAAAACCGATTAGCACTCGTGTGCGCCATAGGATCGTGGAAACCCCATACTCGGACGATGGCATTGTCCATGGTGTGAAGAGATGCTCTGCAGCCGGCCTTGGCCTTCACGCAGACCCACCTGGTTCTGCTGCCGTACTTGTTGACTCTGTTGAACCGGTACTGACCTATCATTATCACCGGGTTGCCGCGCTGTGATTGAGCAAACACTGGATTTAAATCTGCAACCAAAACTGTAGATTAGGGCCAGTCGAAAAAAAACCGTTTAGCAAAAACAATTTATAAGAAAAAGTATTTTGAGAAATAAAACCAAATAATTAGTCAAATTATATAAAATTATTTTTATTTCTAAATTGATTTATAGGTATAATAATTAAATTATTGATGTAAAATTTAACACATTTTAATAAGACTGTTTTTAAAAACAGCGGCTCAGCAAAAGACTAGCAAGGCGTCTGGGTAATACCCAGTTGTATGCACAACTCCTCTAGAAAAAATCTGGCTCATCGAAATGTAAGATTTTTACACTTACAATGAATTAAGTGAAAAGTATATTCAAGTTTACATGCTATTGTGTTAAAATTGATTAAAACGCAGAACGAATCGGTTAATGTATCCACCTTGCTTCGGGAGTTAGTAGCACAGTACGACCGCTGTTCATAAAAACAGCCACATCATGAATATGGTATTTAAACGCAAACAAACAATATTATTAAGTTATTTAAGGTCTAAACGTCTACACTTAAGAGAATACAAAAAGCTTAAAAATATGTTTAACGAAAAATTGCTGTACCTAAGTTTATAATTTCCGGATAGCAAGAAATTTTAATTGAATTGTTAGGATTGTTCTTTAAAGAATACGTTATTTCGACGGCTAATGAATAAGGCTAATGATACAAAATTATATACAACTGTCCGGAAATAAATTAATAACCAAAGGCCTTATAATAAAATGTCCTTACATACATACTTCATGTCTATCTAAATGTGATTGACCAAGAGTTTACAAAACAAAAAGTTATACTAATTATTTAATCGTACGTTTGTTCTTACTGTGCTTATTGAAATAGTGTTATTATTTAGATGTGAGCTCACTATCTTCGCTGTAGATGAAAGAAAGTATTGTAATTTTATTTAGGACTTTAAAAGCAACCAGGAAGATTAAAGCCATATTCAATCGACAAGTTCACTAGAGTTACGAATCAAATGAAAATCAGTGCTGCAAGTCACTGAGTTTATTATCTACCGCAGATCTTATTATCTGTTATACAAATGTTATTCTTAGTTCAATAGTTTTTTTTAAACAATAATAACTTTATTTCTTTCAATGCGTTGTCGGATTTGGGAAATAATTAGTTGTGCTTCGTTCTTGAAAAACACAACCAGGCCACGCTCCGAGAAAACTTCAAGAGGAATGTTGTTTCATATCTCACATGTACGCAGTAGCAATGTATGCAGAAATGGGATGTTGACGATTACCACCTATCCGGTTAATATGGACGGAGCCATATTTTTCGGCACGTGTTACAATGGTGGAATGGTGGGTGACAAGAACACCGGCTCAAAGTTTAAATGATAGCGTACCATTACACTTCATTAAACCTCGACTATTACAGTTCTTTATTTTTTCTTTCTACCTATAACTTGTATGAAAGAAATTACTCTTAGCAACACGGCCGGGTCAGTACCACGATCACACCTATTTCTGCTGTAAAGCAACTCTTATGAGCTGTGTTTCAGTTTGAAGGATGAGGGTGCCGGCATGCTTTGGATAAATGAGGCGACCAACTTAGTTCTCAGGAGTAGCAACGCAGCTCGATGACCGATCTCTAAATGTATATTAGTCCAATACGAGGTTGGTTACAGTTGTCATGGGC
>DWHE01000488.1:0-10242 GCA_018247495.1 Satarupa nymphalis | reverse complement strand
TTTGCTACTCTTATATCAATAAAAAAAAAGTCCGTATCAAGCTAAGCAAATTTCCTCTGCAAGGTGTAATGCTTAGTTTTTGACATTGTACTGGCTTCAGACATTTCCTGATTTTGTGTAACTTTGTGGGGTTGCTAACTTCTTTTAACACTTTTAAAAAGACACGTCGACGAATACTTTTCGCCTTTCAGCAAAAGTTTCGTTCGCTTCGAGCACTGGCAAACTTGTTACTTGTCAATGTAGTTTGTAGTGTCCCTTTTTATCAAGAAGTACTTACTGGCCGCATATCACCCGCATACGACCACACCTACACCTACACATCTGTAGTATAGCATTCTGTAAGATGTGGAATTATCTACGTTCCTAGGTTTTCCAGAAGCGCTATGAAGTATTGTTTTTCGAGAGTGGCGCAAAATGAGCTTCAAAGTAGGCAACGCATTGAACACTTCTCTGGTATTACTCTTTTCTAAGGCGATAGTAACCACTTACCATCAGGTGGCTCGTAAACCTGTGAGCTAGAGGGTAACATAAAAAAAGCATTTCCAGGTTCAAGGGTATACGAGAGATGCAAGGAAGCCAACATTTCCTTTAGGCAATAAGCAGGATCGCAAGCGTGTCGTGGCGTGTCGATGTGGTTGTGGCGCATGCCCAGTTGAAGTTTAAAAAAAAACACTCTAACAAGTATACTTTTCTTTAGGCAGATTTTTGGTAAACTAAAAGAAAAAAAATCGATAATTATTCGCTTCAACAATGTTTTCCCGAAAAGCAGCGGCGTGTATCACCACTCGGCGGCCGGAGCTTGCATTGAATGGCAGCTTTTTGCGGTGACAGTGATGTACCGATAACGTGTTTATTATGTTACTAGCTTTTACCCGCGGCTTCGCTCGCATTAAATCCCTACTAATCATAAGATAAAATTTTTTACCCTCCATAATTTTTTTTTAATAAAAGTATCCTATGTCCTTTCTAATACCTTTGAGAATATGTGCACAAAGTTTCATGATAATCGGTCCAGTAGTTTCGGTGTGAAAGCGTAACAAACAAACTTACATTCACATTTATAATATTAGTAAGGATTTTTATTACTGTATATAACTTAGATATTTTTGTTTCTGTGTGAATATTTCGCACAGTATTATAATCAAACATTGAATACTTATATAATGACGGGTAAATAAGTAAATGCAAGTTTTTATTATTGGCGCGTGCTACATTAAATTTGAATACACATTTATAAAAAGCTTTTTAATCATTTTTAAAGGCCATCTTAATTTTAACTATCTGTTAACACAACATTCTAGAACGAACCTTTTATCACATAAATGTTTACCTCTTCAACTTGGAACACGACCTTTTTTGGCAGAGGTCATTTCCAAAAGAGTTACGAAATCGGCAATAAATAAATTATTGCTCTATATTTGAAATTTTGATGACAATTAACTGAATGAATGAATGAACTAATGAGATCATACGTCACGCGTTTATGTCTAATACACCAGAAAAAGTACATGGAGTGTACAACAAATAAACAGATTTAGAACGTGTTGTTTTGTATTTATAAAGCAACTATTTGGCTTATTCATGAGTTTACATAATTCCAATGAAACTTCAATACCACTTCCACCACTTTAGGAGTTAATAAGCACAATAGAGATTCCGATTGTTGGACGAGACTGTTGTATTATAATAATATACTAAATAATTCTCAATAGCATAGTATACATTTAATGTGCAATAGTTGTATTTAATACAAAATATTAAACAGGAAATATTGAACCTAGCCGATTTATAATAAAGTAGATTTAGTTCACATTGAAAAAATAGCCGTTTTTGATCTAACAGACAAAGAATTATTCAAATTTAACAAATTTTACATAGTGGTATATGACCTTGTAATATAATGTAATAAATTTTTGTTAATTATTAAGCTGTAATTACTTATTAGCTAACAATATAATAAACTAAAAAAGATACTCCAGATAACACCTAAAGTTCATTTTTTCGCCATTTTTTAATGCCATTTTTTCAGCTTGCTAGACCTGGAAATGATACTTTGTTAGAGAGACAAACAAATATCTGTATCAACGAAGTTTCACTAAACATATTGAAATTCCTAATAAGTTCCTATACGATCTAACGTTTCTACTGTTAAAAAAGACAAACATTCACCGTTTTGTTAACTACACGTGCTGTGTAGAATTACAAATACGATACATTTTTAAATAATTTACTTCAGCATTTAGTTTCTTTTTTTAATGTAAATCGAGTAATAGATAGTGTGGTATTGAATTTGCCAAATCCAGTCGTACATTAGCATTAAAATTACCTGCTGAACCAAGGGGCCTGGAATCGATTCCATGGGACAAACGCTGATTTTACGAATAAATGTTTGTTGGGATTGTGTTGTTTTGATACCATCCGCGACACGGGCAATCCAAGTGCGAGGGTGTGAGGCATGAAGTTTTTTAAATGTTAGCTATAGATTTACGGGTAATGAATACTATCCGATAAATAGTATAAATATGTATTGGAGCAGTCAGAAATGAAATAAAAAATAAGTAAATGTATACGTCAACCGTGCTACACGGTCATTTGTGTCAAAGACATATTTTATTCTTCTGGAAAACAGTTACCTACTGGAAAACAGAAACCGAAGCGCACTGCTCGTGTAAAAATCAACAACAAATTTATCCACAGAATAGCAAAACAGATGTAGATACAATTCGAAATTCGTTACGGTTATTAAATATGTAAAGTTACGATGAGTTTGAGGTTTATGACAGATTTGCCGAGTGGACGCTATTGTAATCTTCCGCTAAGATGTTTACATATAAAAAACCTCCGTAATTAATCTCGGCAGCGATTTGACTAGACCCCTGACAGCGACAGCGGTTACATGAGTCTGTATAATGCCGGTAATTATGCAAACGCATGCATTGCGTCTCGTTGTCCCCATGAGATATTATCTAAGATTGAAGCGGTGCCGTAAATAGAGATCATAATTGGAACTATCGCTCCAGTTACAATCGGTGCCATTCGTACCGTCGTATTTCTCATTGGACCAGACCTATTGTTATTAAAGCCCCGGGAATAGTTTCTACGCTTAGTGAATTGCCCAATATATTGGACCAACAAAGCTTTTTTTTTGTATTCGTATAAAGGTACTGGCATACAGTAAAGATTGATCACAGCTGCGTTGCTACTCCTGAGGACTAAGTTGGCCGCCTCGTATATCCTGCGCGTGCCGGTACCCACAACAATTAATGAATTTTGGATTCTCTTTCGTGGACTTTAATTACGAATACAAATGAACAGCAGCAGATTATTAATACAGAGTGTATGTTTTTTAATAGGCATGTAATTAAAATACAAGCTTTGACAAAGTTCAGACTGACATTAATCTTTAAAAAAAATTAACTTTTGTCTGCGCATGGATTGAGCAAAAAAAACTACTGAATGTATTAAGATAATGCTGTTTTAAATTACTGCGTAATGGTCCAGTGATCATTCAATGTATTTAATAACAATTTGCCCGCAATCTTAATGTACTGCAGAAATAATGTTCGCATCTGGCAGACGACTTTGCAGATGTCAGTCAGTCCATTTATCAAACCGTGTTCTTATAATATCACTGTAAATTACCTTGTGGTACAACAAAGTTGATAACTTTTCCGTTAACACGTACGATGTGTGAGAATGAAAGCGTCAATCAGCTTTTGGGATTGTATCGGGGATGGATTGAATATTTATCCACAAAATTCCCGAAATTACTAGGAATCAAACGTGAGAATCCATGGGGAAGCGGGTAACTTAAAGTTAGTTATGATAATCGCTAGTTGAGAACTACCGACAACATATTTATTATACGGCAGAATCGATAAATCCATAATCGATATCTCCGCTGGGAATATTAGTTTAGAAAGTACCCTCGACAGTAGTACTTGAAGTTTTTGCAACCATTCATAATTAAAATGGCGTTTTGCAACTAGTTATATATTATTTATGTTAAGTCACCACTAAGAATGTTGGTCTAACTGCGTTTTACTAGAGGTGAAACATATCAAGTTTCGATCGGGAATCATCACGATGCCTGTTAAGCAACTCTTGCGAGTTGTGTTTCAGTCTGTAAGGACCTCTTACACCAATTAAAAAAATAACTTCACTTAAAGCTGTTATGATGGATTACCTATTTTCGACAATCATGCCCATCAATCTACTGCAAAACAAGAATTATCCAATTAGGTCTGGATGAGGAATTTATTACAAGATTTACTCCGTAGCAGACCAATACTTAAATGGTTGGAAAGGAGTTGAATAAAATTTAGAACTATTCGCATAAGCAACGTAAAAATATTACATAACAATTTATAAGAAAGCTTGTTGCGCGTTGTTCAAAGGATCCAATGTCATAGCGCTCTAACAAAACTTCAAGAGGTCATCTTGCACGCCCTTGTAGAAATCTCGTAAACATGCAAATCTTACCCACAATAATTTTCATCTATCTAGTTGTCCCTTATTAAAACACTATAAAAGAAAATGTCTGTGTTAAAACTTAAGTGCGGAACGTAGAATTACAATGAACTATATACAAGTAGATACACAATATTTCATACTTCAGTATCGTTAAAAATGTAGCTAATAGTATCGGGCGTCTTACGGAAGTTCATTGTTGCACTGAGATTTAACGACTTCCCAACAACGAGTACGGAGTACGGTGCTACATTGCTTGAAAAATATACCATAGTACTCTGTACTCGTGGATTGTTGCGAAGTAGTTAAATCTCATCTTAAAAAATGTTGCGAAATTTGCTATCAGCAGAACACTGTTTAAGTAAGATAACCGGGCAATTAGATCCAGTTTGTTTATTAGGTTGCAGTTTTAACCGGCAGACTAATAGAGTATTTTAATATGCAAAATTTCATAGGCGCGAATTCGAAATGCCTGGAGATCGGCGTAGGCGCATATTGCATTTCACTTTTACTCAACTGTTAATGTTGCTAACTGTTATTAGTATCAAAATCTCGTCACGTCACAGTTATTGAGTGTAACGCTATACTACAGCCTATAATCCACGATGCGAATAGGCGATAACTCATGTAATACCCGCATTCCAGTGTTAATAAAAGATGTTTTATATAATTGAGAAATATTAAGATTGTTTCCATGCAAGCACCCCTAAAATGAGTTGTGTTAAGACCGATATATATAACGAAACATTGAACTTTGAATTAGTCCTTAGCAACGCAGCTGTGACCAACACCGAAGTGGTCAATGGTCGAATTTGAGGTGAACAGCGTGTTAATTTGCTACTCTTAAAACATCAATAAAAACAGGTCCGTGTTTGTGTAAGCGCATTGAATTATTGTAACGCAAATGATTATTCATTGAATTACATTATATGAAATTACAACCATTCATAAGTGAATTTGAGAAAAAAAAAGTTTTCCTACTTTTTCGATGTTAGGAAAACGTGGTACTTTCCATATTATTAGCATTAGCTTGACGTGGAAGAAAATCTTTATATACGCACAGGGACTGCTCTGGATTAATTATGTTACTGGGTTGGCATGCAGATACTAGATACCTACTAGATACATTACTTCACCGTGTTTTAGCGCTCATTTTGTAGTTTCAAACCGTTAATAAAACAACGCGTAAACTTACATGTAAAAGTAGATGTATAGGAAATAGTTGTTCAATTTAAATCGCATTGCTACATTAAAGAAAAAGGAAAAATAATTTTATATCATGTCCTTTAGATATATAATTCTTCTGTAAATGTAAGTCAGTGACCTCCTCCTTAACGGCTAAGCCGAGTTTGATGCAACACATTGAGTATGTTGGTGGGTCTGTGGATATTTACAATCGTAACTTCTTTATCGTATTTATCTTCGTAACCATTATCCAAAATCTTCTTGATTTTTGCAAGACGGCTAAAAAAATGGGTACACAAATTTACTGTCCCTAATATCTAACGCTGTAGGCTCAAGCGTACTTAGACTGCTGACAGTTCCGTCACTACTTTATACGTACCTAGATTTAGCAAAAATATATATAAAATTATTTATATGTACAACCCAACCCACAGGTAAGATATTTTCATAGAAATTTCTGCTTTGAATCGAAATGTTTACACATTTCGATTGTAGTTGCTTGCATTTAACTGGTGCTATTCCCACAGAAAGGTCGTGATCATTGACTAGCCGTGAACCGCAGCTTCAAGCGAGTTAATTAAACAATAGCACATCTTGTTTGAAGCCATTGGGAAATGTTACGCTTAGATATTTAATTTAAGATTAAGTTTCTTTGGTCTTTAATTACATACACGTATCTTAAACTGAAAATACTATTAAGTACTTGCAATGATCTTGATACCTGACTTGAAAAGTTTTAATACCGTTAACTTACTTTTGTGATAATCTTTAATGAAATAAGCGCTCCTCACTTCCTGGTTTTGTGAACAGGCCTGCTACAGATCGGAAGATTGGAAGGGAATTATTATTACCTTTCCGTAGCTACATTCTCTATTTAATATAAGAAATCACCAACGAATTTTGGCAAACGTAATTTTGTTTGTATTGATGTAAGAATAGCAAACAGACATGCGAATTTATGCAATTCACCTGGTTTTGAATAATCACTTCCGCTTTTGACAACTGTCATCACCGAAAAATTGAAATATTGTTCAGTTCGGGGTCGATAATAGCTTGCTACTCCCGTTTATTTAAGTCTTATGTTCCGATGTTTAAGTGCGTCATATATCCTAAGCGTGCCGACATTCACGTTCATAAAATAAGAATAAAATTTCCATGCGTATCTGAATTATTTTGTACTTTGCCTTTTTTAGTTATACAGTTTTATGTTGTAAAATTTATTATATTGAAAATACGTCCGAGGCTGGCACAGTATCGAAGGAAATGGAAGGGCTTTTAAAGTCGTAACTGACGTTTTGGTACGTCCAATTTGTTTGAACTACATTTAGTTACAAATTAATGACGTATGAAGCTAAAGATAAATGAAACCGCGCATTTTATATAACGTACAGACAGACGATAAATAAAATATTATGTAACAATATAAGTATACTTACTTACAAACTCTTCTCTTAACGCCATCTATAATTTTAACCCTAAACTATGGTGAAATTTAACTGTTTTGCCGACATTTTGCAAAATCTCTCGCTTTTCGATGCCGTGCAATCACTACAACCATATTTTATTTCACATTTTCAGTTTCATTTCATTTATGTTGTTAAGAATATGTTATTAAATTGTGTTTTAGTTGTAAACCCCAAGATGATTTAAAAATAAACTATGTCGTAATATCGTTACCATTTTTTGAGGTTTCTCAAATGAAAATATTTTGCGATAGTAAAAAAGTTATAGGTATTTAGGTATGCAAAAGGAGCCACGGAATAACTATTACACCTTATGACTAACAGCTTTTACGATTCTTGTGACTATCTCTAAAAGTAATACAAAAAGAAATACTAACAAATTGATAGGTTTTTTTTGTATCTATTCACACATTGATTAAAATAATCACTCAACAATATTTATGATTTACACAACGCAAATCTATATTTCCGAACGTACTTTCATTTATGTTTTAACCAATCAGAGACAAGCGTTCTACTGCTGACGACATTTTGTTTGTAACGTTTAATTTTAAAAAACTTTAAACGTTCGAGCGGTTTGTGACTGCTCCTGCACGATTTATATTTCAATATACTATTTTAATTTTACTGTGCGTGTTTATAGCTGAAACTGTATGAAGTGCATGTGTGGAGATTTAATGTCGAACGAAACTATTTTGTGATTAAATAAGTAAAAAATTATAAAATGATCACATTAACAGAAGACGTCACAGCCCTTTTGTAAGTATAGGGACGATTACCTATTAAAAAGTTGATTCTGAAAATACGTTAGTTTCAGAATTGTCCAAGATTATAATTAGTAACAAGTTAAGATTAGTTGAGACTACATCATACATATTTTAATTTTCTGGCTAAGTATCAATAAACAACATAAGGGCCAAATATAATTCCGTTACTTTTTATACTAAGATTAAAATTTGCTTTTTTATTAATTTTTTAAATCCCTTTTTATTATTGCCAAACTTCTATCGTTTTCAGATCTAATTAGGCGTTATAGAAATTGGAATCTAACTTTTTATAGTATTGTTATAATTATATAAAATTAATAACATTTCAATACTAGATCCCTAGTTAAGTAAATGAAAAGCAATAAATTAGAAACCAATTGTGCTATACATAAGCAGAAATTTATTTAATTTACTTATGTATTTTATGATATGAAAAAATTAATTGAGCTTGGTATTGGTTTCCTCTATAACCTAGTACTATTCCTGTTCTTGATTTTTAGCCAAGAGGTCCAAGAAAAAATATTTGAAAATGTCAGAAACCTTATGGTGGAACTGTGGGTCAACTGGTCTCATCTGGGTGTTGATTATGACACCAAAGTGAACAACATCAAGCACCTTTTGCAGATAGAGAAAGAGCTCCATAAGGATGTCATCTTAGAGACTAATCACAAAATAAAAACAATGCAAGCAGAAATTGATAGTGAGTAGACAAGCAGAAGTAATAGTTTTCTAAATGTATTAAGTAATAAACAGTGTACTTATAAATAATGATAGACTGACTAGATCTTAAGTCCTTTGAATATGAGTGATATCATAGTAGGGATCGCTGCATTGCCAACTTTGTAGATCCCCATAGTGCTCTGTGAAAATTACAGGAGGAACAAATATTTACAAATGAATAAATTATATTAATTAATGTTTTATGAATTTTTAAAATTTTATATTTGTTTTAATAAAAGGGCTTACATTTGACCAACTTCATGGCAAGTGAAATGTAATCAATACCTTGTTTTAGTTTGTAAGTGGTAAAATGATTTGTCTTATTTCATATATCATCAGAACTG
This sequence comes from Satarupa nymphalis, assembly GCA_018247495.1. NCBI lineage: Eukaryota > Metazoa > Arthropoda > Insecta > Lepidoptera > Hesperiidae > Satarupa > Satarupa nymphalis. Next base: position 1,293 of record DWHE01000488.1, on the reverse strand, counting down.
AAAGAGGAAACAGAACAATTAAGCAAGCATCTTTCCGTGAACATAAAAATATTGGAATTCAAGGAAAACACGATGCTGGTAGATTATAAGAGCATGTTGGAGGAGCGTATTGCTGGGTGAGATGTTATTAAATTCTAGTAATAATTATATAAACCAGGAAATTGGATCACCAGATCAGCAAATGTTATTGCTCACTGTAGCAAATAACTGCAACATTTAAATTTTTCTTATTTATGATTTCACCAAATTTTATATTATATCAAATCAAATAGAGTTGTAATGAATCATAACCCATTTATTAGAAAATTAACATACAACATATAGCACAATTTTTTACTTCTTTTTTGAATTGTTAATTTAAATAAAAAAAGATTTCATTTTAAAAATTGTTATTAAAAGTATCAACTATCATGCATGTTTTAAATTTTTGTTTTCATTTCAAATTTATAAAATACATTAAATAAATTGGATTTGGCACTAGTAATTCAGTTTGATTTTTACATTTCTTTCCTAATTTAATGATAGTATTGGATGATAGTCGTTGCAGTTTTTGGTGTAAAGAATAAGTTAAGAATGTTTATTATAGGTATAGAGAACAGATGGAACAGCGTTGTATGAAGATGGATAGGCTGCTCGAGTGGCAAAGGGATTTAACTGAGAAGCTTGGTGTAACCATCCATGAATTGCAAGAATCACCATTACCCTCCGATGAGGAGTTGGATAAGCTGAAGGCACATCTTGAAGTCTTACAGGCAGAGAGAGATAAGAGAGCGGAAATATTTTTAAATACTCAGGTGGAACTTAAGGATATTATGAGTAAGTTTAGTCTTCTGATTCAATTAAGCTAGGCAAGGTTCAGTGTGCATTGGAGGGGGTGTAAATGTTTTAACAATATTGTATTTGTGTCTTTTAAGTAGTAATAAGGTAATATAAATTAACAATCTGATGTTCAGCTGATTACTTATGCTGTTGTGTTTTGCTTGGATTGATTTGCTCCTCTATTACTGTCATGGATTAAATTAGATTGTGTGTTTGATTAATGACTAGGGTAGTTATTTATATGGTAAATTTTTAAAATTGATATAAGAGTAGCAAATGGGTATGCAATTTACCTGGTGTTAAGTGAACGTTGTAACCCATGACATTTGTAACCAACCTCGAATTGGACTACTGTCCATTTTGAGATTGGTTATGGGTGTGTTGCTACTCCTGAGGACTAAGTTGGTCACCTCATTTATCCAAAGCGTGCCGGAACCCACCCCTGCAAACTCTAACAGCTCGCAAGAGTTGCTT